>SNQJ01S0032711.1:72490-100308 GCA_010110895.2 Picea sitchensis
AACCCTGCCAAGTAGGAAAGCTAACCAGGACACAGTTTAAGTCCAAGAGCTCTACTTCAACAGAGAAACCACTCCAACTAGTTCATATGGATTTATGTGGACCATCAAGACAGGAAGGCACAGGGAAAGAAAACTACTTCATGATGATTATCGATGATTACTCCAGACTTACTTGGGTTGTCTTTCTCAAGGAAAAAGATGAAGCATTTGAGAAGTTTAAAATATTTAAGGCTTTAACTGAGAATCAAACAGGCAAGAGGTTAAAGGTAGTAAGATCAGACAGAGGAGGAGAATTTATGTCAAGTGATTTCAAGGAATTTTGTGATAAGCATGGGATCAATAGAGAATACACAATCCCAAGAACTCCACAACAAAATGGATTAGTTGAGAGGCAAAACAGAATAGTGCAGCAAATGGCCAGGTCAATGATGAATGAAAAGAACATTGGTCAAACCTATTGGGTAGAAGAAACACACACAGCAGTCCATGTTCTTAACAAATCCCACCTCAGACCACAAAGTGACAAGACACCTTATGAACTGTGGTATGGGAGACTTGCTTCAATCAAACACTTCAAAGTCTTTGGGAGTAAATGTTACATAAATAATAATGATGAGAACCTTGGCAAATATGATGACAGGGATGATGAAGGTATCTTCTTAGGGTATGATACAAACAGTAAAATATACATATGCTATAATAAGAGGCTACATAAAATGGTTGACTGTATTGACATAAAGGTTGATGAAGGAATCCCAGCAAGAGAGGTGTACAATAATGAGCCTTCTACAGAGGACACAAACAAAGATGAAGATGAAGAGGTCCAAGAATCAGAAAATGAAGACTTTGAATTAGATGAAGACACAGATGCTCAGACAGACTCAAATCAGCAGACAACTTCAAATTCCTCCTCCAGAATCACTCAAAAGAATCATCCTGCAAGTTAGATAATTGGTGAAAAAGACAAAGGTGTACAAACCAGGAGAAAGATAATCAAAAACATTGAACAATCACATATAGCTTTCATATCCATGCTAGAACCCAATAATTTTAATGAATCTATCAAAGATAACCATTGGGTTAAAGCAATGAATGATGAACTTGATCAGATTGAGAAAAACAATACGTGGGAGATGGTTCATAGACCTGAAGGTAAAAATATCATTGGTTCCAAATGGATATTTAAGAATAAGTTGAATGAGTAGGGACAAGTTGTCAGGAACAAAGCAAGATTGGTTTGTAAAGGCTATTCTCAAATAGAAGGACTAGATTTTGATGAAACATTTGCGCCCGTAGCAAGATTAGAAGCTATCAAAATATTTCTTGCCTATGCTTGTCATAAAAGGTTTAAAGTCTATCAAATGGATGTCAAGTCATATTTTCTAAATGGAGATTTAAATGAATAAGTCTATATGGAACAACCAAAGGGTTTCAAACTGTCTGATAACCCTAACTTAGTATGCAAGATGAAGAAAGATTTATATGGGTTAAAACAAGCCCCTCGTGCATGGTATCACAAACTGGATACATATCTCAAAGACAAAGGGTTCAAGAGAGGAACAGTTGACAACAATATATATATCAAAACAGAGGATAATGATTTGCTCATCGTGTTGGTCTATGTAGATGACATCATCTTCAGATGTAATAAGGATTCATTGGTACAATGGTTTGCTTCTGCCATGGAGTCTGAGTTTGAAATGTCTATGATAGGTGAACTGTCATTTTTTCTTGGTCTGCAAATTACAATGGTTTGCTTCTTCCATGGAGTCTGAGTTTGAAATGTCTATGATAGGTGAACTATCATTTTTTCTTGGTCTACAAATTACTCAGAGGTCTGAAGGGATGTTCATTTCTCAAGAAAAATATCTAAGAGAAATGTTGAAAAGGTTTCAAATGGAAGATTTTAAACCTGTGGGCACACCTATGGTTACTGGATGAAAATTAAGCAAGGATGATGACTCACCTGATGTTGATCAAAGTTCATATAGGTCAATGATAGGCAGCCTATTGTACATCACAGAATCTTGTCCAGACATAATGCATGCTATTGGAATGGTAGGAAGATATCAGTCTGCACCTAAACAGAGTCATTTGATAGCTGTCAAAAGGATATTCAGATATTTGAAAGAAACAATGAACTATGGCCTATGGTATCCTAAGAATCAGAATTTTCAATTATCAATCTACTCAGATGCTGATTGGGATAACTGCATGGATGAAAGGAAAAGAACGACTAGAGGTGCATTCTTCTTAGGAGATTCTTTAGTAGCATGGTTGAGTAAAAAGAAAGGTTCCATTTATTTATCAACTATAGAGGTAGAGTACATTGTTGTTGCTACCTGTTGCACTAAGGTATTATGGATGATTCATACACTTGCAGACTTGGAGGTAAAATACGCTGCACTGATCCCAATTCATTTTGATAACACTAGTGCCATCAGTGTGTCCAAGAATCCTATATTCCACTCCAAGACCAAGCATATTCCCATAAAATACCATTTTTTGAGAGAGCAGGTCACCAATTAGATTGATCAGGTCCATTACATTCCAACCACAGAACAAATTGCAGACATATTTACTAAACCCCTAGCCAAGACACCTTTTGAATATCTCCGACAAAACTTGGGTGTCATCCCGTCTCACACCTAAGAGAGTCCATCCTGTTAGGGGGAGTTTTTATTGACTGAATATCTGATACCTCCTAAAAATATTGCAATAGCTCAGGGGGAGCATGTTTTCTTTGACATTGATGTAAAAGGGGGAGAAAAGGAGTGGTCCAGACCAAATGCTACAGTTGGAGGTCCAAACAGATTAGCGCAGTCATTCAGGGTTGTCATCAATGCCAAAAGGGGAGATTGTTGGCATGTTTACAGGCAGAGTGTGCTTGTCATTGATGGCAAGAACAGAGTATGCAGCGATGTAAAAACAGGAAAAACATAAGCTCAAGAGGATTAATGCAGAGTCACACGCAGTGCATAGGTGTGCACTAGGGACGAGGTTAACTCATTGCCAAAGCTCAAGAGAGATAGCGTACTTAGGATCTTAGATGGATCAAAGGTCGAGGCCTTTGACACTTAGAAATTACTCCAAGTCAGGAGGATGTGTAAACTCACCAGGAGAAGCGACAGTGATAGTTGGATCCCATTGAGAATTCTCGATGACCATCAGATCTGAATTCAGATAGGTTGAGCACGCAGATGGAGGAAAGATCTCGGGCGTTAGATCTGAACGCGAGGTCCGGCCGTCATTGGATCCAGGAGAACCTGCACGTTCTTTAAAGTGCTAGGAGAAGTGGGCTTACAAAATCCTGAAACAGGCAAACCAACCAGAGTTTTAGATACCGAGAGTTGGAGGAGTCAAGATTTGAGACTCTTCATCACAAGAGTCCCGAAGTGCCAAAATGAGAAACGCTGAAAATCCTAAAACAGGAACATCAATCAGAGTTTCGAATACCGGGAGTTGGAGGAGTCAAGAGTCGAGACTCTTCATCACAGGAGTCCCAAAGTGCCAAAATGCGAAACGTTGAAGATCTCGAAATAGGCACATCAACCAGATTTTCGGATACAAGGAGCTGGAGGAGTCAAGAGTAGAGACTCTTCATCAAAGGAGTCTCGAAGTGCCGAAATGAAAAACACCGAAGATCTCGAAACAGGCACATCAATAGCAGTTTCAAATACCAGGAGTTGGAGGAGTCAAGAGTAGAGACTCTTCATCACAGGAGTCCCAAAGTGATGAAATGATAAATTGTGAAAGGCGCTAACAACTAAATTCCATTTTGGAGATCGTGACTTGAAGAGTCGAGATGCCTCGCAACAGGAATTCC
Source organism: Picea sitchensis (assembly GCA_010110895.2). Lineage (NCBI taxonomy): Eukaryota > Viridiplantae > Streptophyta > Pinopsida > Pinales > Pinaceae > Picea > Picea sitchensis. The sequence continues at coordinate 76,317 of SNQJ01S0032711.1, forward strand.
CGACATGCGAAATCGTGAAATGGATAAATGTGAAATGCCGAAATTATCGAAGCTAGTCCAGCTAAGCTCCTTTTTTCAGAGTTTCGAAGATCGCGACATGGAGCGTCAAGATAACTCTTCACCACAAAATTTTCAAAATGTCGAATGTCGAATTGCCGAAATGTTGATGTAGCCGGTGGTCACCACAGGTGGTCACGTAAGTGGAAGGAGCTAGCATATCTAGGCTCCATCTCAAGGTTCGCACTGTAACTGCTAGAAACCACTGATGGTTTCTGCCAGAGGACTCGAGGAGACTTCAGTGTGATTGCCAGAGGAGCTCAAGAGTCTCAAGGCATCTACTAGTGGAATGAATACTGTTCATAGAGGCGATTGACAGATGGAAGAGCATTGAAGCCTGTAACTTCAACAGAGGGGATGAGCTCAACTATGATAGAGAAGATGAAGAGTCTCAACTGCTAGACAGAAAAAGGAATCTCATAATAACACCTAGTGATGATGGACGCATGGGTTTAATGACCAGAGAAGCTGAAGAGTTGCAATGATGATCAGGCAGAGCACTCAACATGGGGAGAGCATGCAGAAGCATTGTGCATAGAGGATGCAGAATATGCACAGAGAGCATAAATACACAAAACAGAAAAGAGATGAGTGTTGTTGTTGAGAGTGATTGCGGTGTTTAGAAGGAGGAAAAGTGCAGTAGCTGAAATGCACAGAAGAGGAATGGTGCATAGAGGGGACATGGCGCACAGAGCATAAAGCGCAGCAAAAGAAAAGAACAGAGATGAATAACTGAGACAGTAAAAGAAGGTTGAGGTGCACTTGTAGAGAAAAGCAGAAGATCAGAAAGCGCAAGAAGATGCAGGCAGAGAGACACTGATACAGGAGAGCAGAGCAGTGTAGCAGAACAATGATGAGACTGGTAATCCATTAATGAACATTATATCACTGTAATAAGTTTCAGAAGAAAATATTTATATTTCATGGTGGTAGGGAGGTGCTAGGGAGGATTGTTGTCCTCAGAGGTTCAAGTGGGTGCTTGAACACAGGGAGTTGTATCTTCCATCTAGTTGCAGCCAGAGAAACCAGGGTGGCAGGGTGGTGCAAGGGAGAACTATTATTCTTTGTTATACAGGTTGGTGTCTCTGTGACTGGAAGTTGGTGCTTCCATCCAGTTGATGTTGGAACACTTAGGGAGTTGTTGCTTCCTTCTAGTGGGTGCTAGAGAAACAAGGGAGTTGGAGCTTCCTTCTAGTGGGTGCTAGAGAAACTAGGGAGTTGGTGCTTCCTTCTAGTGGGTGCTAGAGAAATCAAAGAGTTGGTGCTCTCAGCAAGTAGCATCTTGCAAAATAGAGGTTATAGCCTCATTATGAGTTGGTTCTCATAAGTATGATAATGTACATAATGTAAATATTACTTATCATATAAAGAAGAATAGGTTTTTACCTTTTATGGGTTTCCTCAGGAAATATTTGTCTTTGTGTATCTCATATGTGTGAATGATGTTGAATGTTCTATTTCTTACTTCCCTGCATTATTGTGATTGTCATTGTGTACTCTGTAAAGAGTTTAAAATAAGCATAATTGTTTAAGCACGCTAACAACTGATTCACCCCCCCCCCACCCCCTCTCAGTTGTCCAACACATCTACTTCATCAAATCCATGCATACATCTACATCTTCAACAATATATTCAATGATCACAAACTTGCAGAGTTGCGAGGTCTTCTTGGAGTGAAGGACAGGGTTGCTTAGCAACTACTTTTTGTTCCTTCTCATTTTTTTTATGCATTGTAATTTGAGGGGGGGGGTTTCCCATGAGGTTTTACCTCTTTCCTCATTTTTTCAGAGTCTCAATCTTATATGTATTGTGCAATGAGTACCTAACATGTCTTTGGTTTTCGGGACCCATTCATCATGTACACCCTAGTAGTGTTCAGGGGGGGTGTTGGATATATTACACACTCACCTAGAATTATTTTCCTAAGTTTGATAGTCCAATATTGATAACGATTCCTTATATGAGAATATTCTCTAGATGTGTTCCTCTTTAGTTCAGAGTTAGTTACACTCAGTTAGAATAGTGTAAGTCACTCATGGATGGAAACCCCAGTTTTATCACCAATATTTTCATGTGTCTCTTTCACTTCCACACATGTGTCTCAGTTAAATGATGATTCCATGGATCAGTGAACTAGAAATAGGTGGCAGTTAACTCCGGTGTCTGCTAGTGAGTGTCTAAATCTCTCTAGATCACTACTATGATGCATTAGTTACTCAAGTAACCTATATCTATTGTAAATTATTCACTCTTTGAGTGTGGAATTATTCTTCCATTCTTTATCTCTTGCTTCTTCTTTCTCAAATTCTCTCTACAAATGTGTGTGGTATTTTCTAGCTAGATCTATTATGTGTAGGTTCAACACATTTACATGGTATCAATGCCGATAGACTGCTAAGAAAAAGATACACCAAATTATTTATCAAGTACTGAAGATTGAAGAACACTAAAAGATGGATTATTCATCGGCAATACTTTTCACACCTCATAACTATTTGGAATGGAAGCCAAATATTTTTCTTTAGCTCAGATTCAGAGGCTTGTACCAAATAACTATGGCAACGGAAGTAGATCCTGATTCCACAGATGAGAAAAATGACTTTCTCAATAGACAAGATATGGCCATAGGATGTATATGTTTGTCTATTTCTCCATAAATTATCCACCAAGTATATGATGTCTCACAAAACTCAACTCCAAATGAATTATGACCAGATTGGAGGTTCTATTTGGGAATAAAGAAGATTGTGAAGATTGCATGCACGGGATTGGAAAGATAGAGCCAGAAGAGAAACCATTCGAAGATCAAGCCTCTTATTCTGAAGAGTCTTCAACACAAGTATCTACACAAATTTATATTCCATTAATTGTAGATGATGTCTGCTCCATTTCTTATTTTTTTCTGAATTTCATGTGGAAGATATATGACATGCATCTCAGGGGTCACATGTAGACACTTTTCCATGTGCAATGCATGCATCTCTGAAGACAAAAAGGGAGCCGCACACATCAGATTCAATTATTATATTTTCTGAGAAAAAATTTCAGAAACAAATTGGATATTTGAATTTATCTCGGAAAAATACCCAATTTCAAAGAAAAATCATTGAAATGGAGTCCGGGAAGTGAAGTTATGATCATTTTAAAATCAACAAAATTTCATCATTTTTCCGGAAATGGCCGTAAAGTTTTCAAGTTTCATCCAAACGTTTTTGGGATCTTCTTCATTACAAGAAGAGAAAGTGGATATGTGTGGACATCTCAATGGTGCATATACTTCATCAAATCCATGCATACATCTACATCTTCAACAAAATATTCAATGAGCACAAACTTGCAGAGTTGTGAGGTCTTCTTGGAGCGAAGGACAGGGTTGCTTAGCAACTACTTTTTGTTCCTTCTCATTTTTTTTTATGCATTGTAATTTGAGGGGGGGTTTTCCCATGAGGTTTTCCCTCGTTCCTCATTTTTTCAATGTCACATTCTTATATGTATTGTGCAATGAGTACCTAACATGTATTTGGTTGTCGGGACCCATTCATCATGTACACCCTAGTAGTGTTCAGGGGGGGTGTTGGAGATATTACACACTCACCTAGAATTATTTTCCTAAGTTTGATAGTCCAATATTGAGAACGATTCCTTATATGAGAATATTCTCTAGAGGTGTTCCTCTTCAGTTTAGAGTTAGTTACACTCAGTTAGAATAGTGGAATTCACTCATGTATGGAAACCCCGTTTTTATCACCAATAGTTGCATGTGTCTCTCTCACTTCCACACATGTTTCTCAGTTAAATGATGATTTCATGGATCAGTGAACTAGGAATAGGTGGCAGTTAACTCCGGTGTCTTCCAATGAGTGTCTAGATGTCTCTAGATCACTATTATGGTGCATTAGTTACTCATGTAACCTATATCTATTGTAAATTATTCACTCTTTGAGTGTGGAATATGGTTAATTAGAATTCTTCCATTCTTTCTCTCTTGCTTCTTCTTTCTCAATTTCTCTATGCAAATGTGTGTGGTATTTTCTAGCTAAATCTATTATGTACAGTTTCAACACATTTACATGGTATTAGAGCCGACAAAATGCTAAGAAAAAGATACACCAAATTATTTTTGCAGGTACTAAAGATTAAAGAACACTGAAAGATGGATTATTGATCGGCAATACTTCTCACACCTCATAACTATTTGGAATGGAAGACAAAAAAAATTCTTTAGCTCAGATGCAGAGGCTTGTACCAAATAAATATGGCAACAGAAGTAGATCTTGATTCCACCGATGAGAAAAATGACTTTCTCAATAGACAAGATATGGCCATATGACGTATATGTTTGTCTATTTCTCCATAAATTATCCACCAAGTATATGATGTCTCGCAAGACTCAGATCCAAATGAATTATGGACCAGATTGGAGGTTCTATTTGGGAATAAACAAGATTGTGAATATTGCATGCAGGGGATTGGAAATATAGAGCCAGAAGAGAAACCATCAGAAGATCAAGCCTCATATTCTGAAGAGTCTTCAACACAAGTATCTACACAAATTTATATTCCATTAATTGTAGATGATGTCTGATCCATTTCATATTTTTTTTCTGAATTTCATGTGGAAGATATATGACATGCATCTCAGGGGTCACATGCAGACACTTTTCCATGTGCAATGCATGCATATCTGAAGACAAAAAGGGAGCCACACACATCAGATTCAATTATAATATTTTCTGAGAAACAATTTCAGAAACAAATTGGATATTTGAATTTCTCTCGGAAAAATACCCAATTTCAAAAAATAATCATCGAAATAGAGTCTGGGAAGTGAAGTTGTGATCATTTTAAAATCAACAAAATTTCAGCATTTTTCTGGAAACGACCGTACGATTTTCAAAGTTTCATTCAAACTTTTTTTGGATATTCTTCATTACAAGAAGAGAAAGTGGATATGTGTGGACATCTCAATGGTGCATATACTTCATCAAATCTATGCATACATCTACATCTTCAACAAAATCTTCAATGATCACAAACTTGCAGAGTTGCGAGGTCTTCTTAGAGTGAAGGACATGGTTGCTTAGAAAATGTTTTTTGTTCCTTCTCATTTTTTTTTATGCATTGTAATTTGAGAGGGGTTTTCCCATGAGGTTTTCCCTCTTTCCTCATTTTTTCAGTGTCTCATTCTTATATGTATTATGCAATGAGTACCTAACATGTATTTGGTTGTCAGGACCCATTCATCATGTACACCCTAGTAGTGTTCAGGGGGGGTGTTGGAGATATTACACACTCACCTAGAATTATTTTCCTAAGTTTGATAGTCCAATATTGAGAACAATTTCTTATATGAGAATATTATCTAGAGGTGTTCCTCTTCAATTCAGAGTTAGTTACACTCAATTAGAATAGTGGAATTCACTCATGTATGGAAACCTCGGTTTTATCACCAATAGGTGCATGTGTCTCTCTCACTTCCACACATGTGTCTCAATTAAATGATGATTGCATGGATCAGTGAACTAGGAATAGGTGACAGTTCACTCTGGTGTCTGTCAGTGAGTGTCTAGATATCTCTAGATCACTACTATGGCACATTAGTTACCATGTAACCTATATCTATTGTAAATTACTCACTCTTTGACTATGGAATATGGTTAATGAGAATTGTTCCATTCTTTCTCTCTTGCTTCTTTTTTCTCAACTTCTCTTTACAAATGTGTGTGGTATTTTCTAGCTAGATCTATTATGTGCGGATTCAACACATTTACATCTCGCACACGTATTTTGATAATGAGATCCAATACTATGTGAAAGAGGTAGCCATTGATCTGTGAGAATATCCAACTTTGTTTGATGATCTTATGTCTCTCTTTTGGATATAATGGATATGGTAGTATACCTACAACCAAGTAATTAGTTATATTTGCGAACCAATGGGAGTTAGTAGAAACAACAAATAGGTTCTAATCAAGAAAAGAATATTCTATATGTGGCTCATTCTCATTAGATGTAAATCTTGAAAGTAAATTAGACACTACAATATCTTTTCCTTGTTTATTCAAGATTATTATATCATATTCATGTAATAACAATAACCATCTAGTTACCCTACCATTGGTCAGTCTGCAATATTATTGGATATCTTGTAATGTAATGCCAAACTTTATTAATTGCATGTATTACCACAAGAAACTCTTTTTTTGTTATTGTATAATTTAGTTTTGTCGGTGAGATAATTATGTTGACGTGGTAGATCTCATATGGATCCTTTCCTTCCAGTCGCCCTAGAGAAACTCTAATAGCGGTGTCTGATGTGTTTGTAGAAATATGAAATGGGAGGGACTCGTTGGGTCCTCTTAATATAGGAGCCTTAGACACCTTAGTTTTTAGTTCCTCAAGTGAATGTTGGCATGTTTATGTCCATAAAAACTCAGAATCTTTCTTACGCAAGGAAAATAATGGACGAGCAATTCGTCAAAAAAATTCGATAAAGTGATGATAATAACCAACATATACTATGAACATTTGTACATTTTTTTGTGAACATGGAGTCGGGAAATTTCATATTACCTTGATTTTTATCGGATCCACTTGGATGCCTTTAGTTGAGATGAGATGTCCTAATACAATTCCATCAATTAACATCATTGCACATTTTTCATTGTTGAGGGAAACATTCGATTCTTTGCACCTTATCAATGTTTTCTCTAGATTTGTTAATGCCTCATCAAATTCATTTCCATATGTTGTGAATTCGTCCATATATATTTCTACACAATCATGAATTAATAGAGAATTACCAATTACATCTCTTTGAAAGGTGGCAGGGGTGTTACATAACCTGAACGGTAGAACACGATAGGAAAATGCCCCCCATGGACAAGTGAACATTTTTTTGTCCTGGTTCTTAGGCGCGATCTGGATCTGGTTATACCCACGGAATGTTTCGAGGAAAGAAAAGTGTTTCTTCCCTGCTAACGTATCCAGGACAAGGTCAATGAATGGGAGTGAGAAATGGTTTTTGTGTGTTGCTTCGTTGCATTCTCTATATTCCACACAAATTATCCATTTTTCATTATTCTTTAGTACCATGAAAAGAGGGGAGACCCATTGGTTGTCAAAAATTGGATAGATAAAGTTGGTTGTGAGTAGTTTTTGTAGCTCTTCCTTAACTATGTATTTCAATTTCAGATTCATCTAACGTTGGGGTTGATGGATGGGTATAGATCCTTCATTAATGTGTATGTGGTGTGTGCATAAGTCAAGATGGAATCCCTTCATGTCAGAGTAGCCCTAGGTGAAGGCATCACTGTGATTTTGTAGTACTCTAACCAATCACTATTTTTGTTGTTCAGTCAACCCCTCATTGATTTTCAAGGTTTTCCCAGGGATTATTTCTATAGCTTCTATAACAGATCCTTGATATTTTTCAAGTGGGGATTCATGTTCAATGGGTGATATGCTTGTTGAGGCTAGAGAATCCTATCTTTTTGGTTGTATAACATGCTCAATAACATGTGATTTTGCTGAGGAAAAAGAAGCTATGAAATAATCGATTTCATCGTCCTTTGTTTTCTCTTTGATGGCTAAGTATTGATCTATAGAGAGGAATTGATGAGCTTCTCCTTCTCCATCACTATCATCTCTGTCGTCTCATAATGGTGTTTCGAAATCTATGTTGGGTTTAGTGGGATGTTATAGGTTTAATTTATTTGTAGAGGTCTTGTGAGAAATGGTCATGTTGCCTGACCTGCTACTGATGTAAGAATCAACGATGGCTAGCCAATGCCTTCCCAAGATTAAAGGATACCCTCCCAAATAGGTTTTTGGTTGTAGGACCATAAATTTGTAAATACATTCCCACAAATATATGAATTCCCTATGTCTTCCAAGATGCCCTCTGGTTTAATAGTTTAATTATCAGCAAGCTAGATTATGGTTGGGGTTTCCCTAAGGCTAGTGAGTCCTAATGCTTGCATGGTCTCGCGCTTCATGACATCAATGGAAGCACCAAGGTCGATTAATGTGTTTCTAATGAGTGTATTATTAATTTTCAAATTAACTACTAGATTTCCAAGGTTAGAGTATTTGGCTGTGAGAACTCCCCCCATAATTAAATGTGATAGATTACCCATAACATGGACAGTTTGAGGGTCCTTTTGTTTTCTATCGGGTTTCCTTAAACAAATTTCCCATCCCACTTTTGAATAAATAGGCACATCATTGATGGTTTAGAATAGTGGTATTTTAACACACACATTCTTGAGTTCCCCCAAGAAGTCAAACTCAGGCTGAGTAAAATATTTCTCTAGATTTAATCTTTCTAGATAGGGTGAGTTTTGAAGTTCAGGGTGGGCACGATTATCTTTCAAAGTTTTCTGATATTTTTTATGTTATGATTCTTCATTTCATACATCCTCATTAAAATATTCAATATGAATATGAGGTTGGTCATTGGTTAGTGTCTTCCCGGATCAAAGGTGGATATCATTAAAGTTTAGGGAAGAGATGGAACATGTAGGGTAGGAAAAAAGTCATGTAGCTTGTGTTGGTTGACCTGGCATTCCACTATTAGGGTTAGGTATGGGTTGTGTAGGTATTTTTGGTCGAGAAGGGGCTGAGGTGGATGCTTGCATCTAAGGAGGGGGAATAAGTTGCATGGGTGGTTGTGTCATGGATTTTTGAGGGCCTCCTAAAGTGGGATTTATCCACCCCTGTTTCCATAGTTGGTTTGGAGGAGGAGGAGCCATCAATCATTGTGTTTGAATACCCCATGGTTGAGAATAATATAGCATGGAAGGGTTAGTCCAATATGAATTAAAGTACTGAGATTGGTCTTGAATCATACCTTGAGGTTCGTGTTTCCATGGTCTCTTCTAAGATACAAAGCATAATTCTTTGGATCCTCGTATTCTGATCGATATATTTTAGTCCTGGTAAGGATGGATAGTTTCAAGTAGCATGGTCCTCACTACATATTCCATAAACCTCAATTTGATCCAACAGGCATTCTTTCCATGGGATCTTCATCCTACACTTTAGTAAAAAGATGGCAAAAACTAGTTTTGTCTCTTCTTTCTTCTTATTCATTTGTAGTGTATCCAACTGGGAGCTCAAGGAACTAAGTATATCAGTCTTAAATTCCTCTAAAATGTTCACAATATCTACTCTTGTGACTCCACCTCCAACGGTCTTTCCAATTATTTCTAGTATATCTCCTGGTCCTTTGCCTATTTTTGAAGTACCCCTGGAATATTTGCGACAAAGTTCCAAGATAATATTGTATTCTAAATGAGAAACATCTCCTCCACCCATCAGGTTGAGAAGTTCAATGCAATCATCTCAGATTCCTCTCAAGAATAATAGACCTCATGTCTCGAGAGTCAAATCTCCTTGCCTTTCCCTCTACAAATTATAGTTAAACCAATCAACATAATCTTCAAGGACATCATCTTCATGTTGTGTCATCATAAAGAGTTCGTCCCTCCTTTATTTATCCTTACAATAATCTTGGTGTTTTTCTAGGAATTTATTCGTCATCTCGTCCCATGTGTAGATGTTGTCCTTTCCAAGGCCCATGAACCAACGTAGTGTAGCATTCTTGAGTGTGGCAGGAAAAATATTCAATTTCTAGGCATCTGACACATAATCATAACTTCTACAAAGTACGTCAAAATTGAAGAGGAAGGTGTCGAGATATTCTTTAGATAGACCATGAAAATTTGGCAAGGTTGAATGAGGGATATTCTTCATTTTGGTCTCTTCATTTGATCCTCTAATTGGAAATTCGAAAGCATAGGTTTCCTCCTTGACAAATTCATGTACCATTTATCTTTGAGGACTTTCTTTTGTCTCTAAATGTGCTTCATGAAAGATGAATTCTCTGGAGTAGTATTGTTCATTGATTATATCTTTTGAAAGTGGAACCTCTATGTGCATCGACCCTTGTACAGTCTCATATTCTTGAGTGGAAGTTTCAGGTCTCCTTTTGGAAATGGAACTTGATGTAGGTGATAGATAGTTTGGTTTATTGTTCTCATTTCCCTCTTGAGATTGACTTGCATTGTTATCTTTTCAGGAATTTTTGGATGAACTAATGAATCTGCCTTGTTGATCTCTAACTATGTGCATAGAAAAGATTAGAAAAAAAATTCTATGAACTACTGAAAATGAATCATATCACTCAATCTACTAAAATGAAAATATGCACAAAAGAAAAAATGAAACTACACTTTTGATAGATCCCTGACAACGGCGCCAAAAATGATGGACTTTTCAATTACTTCCTAATTAAATTTAGTAAGAAATTGAAGAGTGTGCATTTAATTATCAATCTGAGGTCGTACTTTACTTACGAACTGTCGTGCACCATATATGCAAGTATAATGTTGTAATTTCCATTGAGTTGTAGTACTTTTGAATAATTATCACAAGGAAAGACACCAAAATGCTTTCACAAGTCATCAAATTAAAATATGTTAAATCAACACTTGCAAAAATGAAAGAAAACGTTGCAGGAAAGTAAATGATAATCTTGCAAGAAAGTAATTCAAACTTGCGCAAAAGTAAATCACTGTTTGCAGGAAATTAAATCACACTTGTGGAAAATTAAATCAGTCTTGCAGGAAAGTAAATGACGCTTGCGGAAAATTAAATCACTCTTGCAGGAAATTAAATCATGCTTGCAATAAAGTAAAGGTGACTTGTCCAAGTATTAAAGTGACCTTGATTACTGTGATGACTATGTTATGCCTCATGTACCTCAAATTATAAGAATCAAACCACAATATGCTTGCAAACAAGGAAAATAAGCTATCTCGATTTCCAAACCATACAGTTGTTAATTAAAAATCTAGATGTAGAGTTGCAATAGTGAAAGTTGAAGCAACCAGAGTTGCAGCAACACGAGTTAATGCAACATGAGTTATAGCAACCAGAATTGTAGTAAGGTAACACTAATGCTAAAACAAAATTAAATAGAGGAATTGTTGGAAACAAATGAAAATGAAATAAATATGTTACAACTACACTTCAACCATACAACAAACAAGGTTCAGAATATCCTCATAAAGTGGCAGTGGAAAAGTTACAACAATCAGGAAACAATGGAGTTGCAACATGATGTTTTATAGAGGAATTGTTGGAAATAAATAAGGAAGAGAAACTACAACTACTTTTTTATCAATCAGAGATCACTACCTTGCAATGTTAGCAATCAAAAGCTACAACAATGGAGAATAACGAGATGTTAATGAAGGAATTGTTGGAAATAAATAAGAAAATAGAAATTCAATTATAACTACTTCTACGAACTATAAAAGATACAAATAGTACCAAGCTAAGGAGGGAGCCCTAACTCCTCTTACAAGGTACTAGTCTAAGAATGTAGTAGATGCTCAAATGCTCAACATGCCATCAATTGAATAGGAATGAAACATAAATTTGATTAAATTAAAAGACAGAGCTTCATTACAATTCCATATGACAAACTATCTAGTGATTTTCCTCTACCCCTCGGCTCAGCGAGAGCGAGTGTATTTATACAAAATGACTACTTTAAAAGTGAGATAAGAATATCGATAAAGAGCCATGAGAATCAGGTTGTCTCGCCATTACATTGTATTTTTCGAAAGAAGGAAAAATCAGGTGTGTGCTAACTAAAATCATCCACGGCATGTGGTGGTTGAGTTTTCCTTTCCATACTGGAACCCAATTTCCTTTTTCTTATTCCCAAGTGATTTTTGGTTGAATGGTCATTTCCTGGTGATATTTTATGGTTGACTGGTGATCTATTGAAGATTTGCAACAACGGTCTAGTGAGAGTTGCAGCATCACAATTCAAAGCACTGTGAGTTGCAACAATGGGAGTTGCAGCAATGACCAGAGTTGTAGCACTGGGAGTTGCAACAATGAGAGTTGCAACAACGACCAAAGTTGTAGTAGCTGCACCTGAATAGGAATTGCAACTCTCATGTTGGAAAGGTGTCTGCACAGCTTATTCCTGTAAAACCTTGTTATCAAAAAAAGTAATAATCTATTGGAAAATGTATAAAAATAAGTATTGAAAATGGCATGTTGGGTAAGTGTTTGTACCTTAACCAAAATCCGTCATTATGGATGAAAAGTGTTATGAATATGGAAGTGAAAATGGGAAAAGGGTGAGAAAAAAGTATTGGATGGGTGATAAAAAGATGTCAATTTGAGCACCCGTCAATATGTTGTTCAAAGGCTTGAATAATATTGGTGCATTGAGAAAGGATCAATCCATCAAAGGTGGATTATTTCTAGAAAACTATGATGATGAGGTTTTGGATTCTATCTTCTTTTTTGTTGTCTTCAAGGCACATAGATTTTCAAATTCTTCGATATGTAAGATCTCCATTAACTCCTCTTAGGTACCTTTGGATATGGGTATGTTTCTTCTAGAATGCTATGGATTTTATAATTTGGGTGTCGATATGGAACCCTGATAAGATTATCATTATTAATTTTTCTATAATTTACTTGAGTCGACGTGTTAATATGTGATATTTTGGTATTCATTGAAGTGTCAATGACTTTATCAATGATGATCAATGGAACTTCAACCATCACTAGATCTATAGATGTTTCTCTATCATTGAATTTTTTATTGAACTCAACTTTTGGAAGCTCTAAAACTTAATTAGGAATGAACCTTTTATTTTTAGTTTCAATCCCTTCTATTGAGGTCACTTTATCTTCAGTTTCAACTTTTAGAAGATATTCCACCGATACAACTTCATTGATAGCAACATTAGTTTTTTCCATGTTGATTTCATTGGTGTTAGTACCCTTTTCCATGTTTTGGACTTTTTGTTGTGCCTTATTCTCATTCTTCAACTTCTTTATTTCCGTCGATATAGTTTTATTATGATTTCTCAAACAAGAAATTTCGTTATCTTTGGATGACAGTTTTTTACTGATATTTTCAGTATCTCTTTTGTGAGTTCTTTTTGTATTGTTATTTTTTTGTTACAACTCTTTTATCTGTTGTTGAAATTTGTGAATTTTGTATCTTGCTTCTCTAATTCCCTTCAAGTGTGCACAATTTCTTCTTCTTTGATGATAAGGGTTCTATTCAAATCTATATTTTTACCTTCTAAATCATCAAAACCTTGTTGTTGTGATCCCTTGTCCCCATGGATTATCGTATTTTGTATTGGGTATATAACTTGGAAACATTTTAAAAAGTTATTTTTGAATGTTTCCCAATCTTTAGCTAGCCCCTCAGATTTGGAGTTCCATGTAATGATCCCAAGCCAAATTCTAGCGTGGAATCACTAACTACCACTGGTTTGTGAACGTGTCGATGTTTATTGAGCTATTAAGTGCATACAAGATTCATTCAATACATGATGATCATCACACATTCAAGATATAGAAGCACAAGAAAAGATCTGACCCTTTTATTATAAGCAATGTAGGATCAATACAATAGATGGATGATATGACATAAACCTCAGACATCCGTACAAACAATAGTTATGAGCTACTACAAAATTATCTCGTCAATACAAAGAATCCTCTAAAGTCTAAATAAGTAATGAATACCAGTATCAAGCAGATCTTAATGTCAAACCCTTCAACCAGAGAGTGTCACGCTCCAAGTGGAGACAGAAGCCCTCAATAATTCGGCCCTGATGGAAGAATTCTCCAAATGAGCCCAAACTCGGTCAAGTAATAGATCAGGGCAGTGGGATCCTCCTCCTGAATTTTCAAGCCCAACATACAAGGAAAACCTCTCCAAGTGAGAAATCTTCTAAGAGAGTTGCACCCTCCTGAATAGCTAAATTGAACCTTCCTCAATGGTATGGTGCGCCCTTGCTGAAAATTGCCCAATAATACGGTCCTGCTGTCTGTTGGGGCTCTAGAATGAGATATGTTGAGAATAGAATGGTGTGGAGGAATATTTCATCCCCGAGACCAAGTTGTGGAACAAGGTGAGTGGATATTTCACCACTGAGTTGCTCACAAGGGTTTGTACAACAAACCCCCAATCTGAATGCTCAAGAGCACTAACAAGAAATATACCAAAAATCAGGATCCATGATAAGAGCACCCCAGCCTCTTACTTATACTTTTTCCTTCTGATTCTTTGTTGAGTTAGGTTACTCCCATGGTTAATTTATATTCTTCTGTTGAGTTATTGTTTACTCCCTTTATCCTTTTTCTTTCTCAAGTCAACTTAAAAATATAACTTTAGTCTAGTTGACCTTCCCCCTCAGTGTGAGACTATGACCTAGTGGGGGTACCCAGGCCACTGAGTCTCCTCATCACCTCTCTAAGAGGTGGGGGACATTACAGTCTCCCCTGCTTGAAATTGCTTGTCCTCAAGCAATTCCAAACATGCTTCTCTGACCACGTGCTCCTTTTCCCAAGTGGCATCCTCAATGGGTAAATCCTTCCACCTGATCAGGTACTCCTTGATGCTTCGATTTCTGAGCCTCTTCTCTCGGACTTCCAATATCTCTTCCAAAATTAGAATAAGTTGTCCCTCTTTGTCCATGGGGGGTAATACCTCAATAGGTTTGATGTGTTGGCCGAGGGCTTTCTTAAGACAGGAGACATGGAATATGTTGTGTATTTTGCTGCCCTGTGGAAGCTCCAGCTCATAAGCTACGACCCCTATCTTTCTACTGACCCTATAGGGTCCAAAGAAACGTGGCTACAGTTTCTCTTCTCCACTTCTTTTAATGGACTCATGCATGTATGGTTGTAGTCTCAAATAGACTAAGTCGCCAACCTCAAAAGTACGATCAACTCGGTGCTTGTCTGCTTAGACCTTCTGTTGGTTTTGTTCCCTCTGTAGATGATCCTTCAGTTCCCTTAGAATGTCTTGGCTCTGCTCAATCCAATCCTGTACCATAGGTGCCCTGCTGTCACCAAACGCAATCTCCACAAACAATAAAGGATCATAGCTATACAAGGCTCGGAATGGTGACATGCCAATGGACATATGTTGGGTGGTGTTGTAGCAATACTCTCCCAGATGCAACCATCTGGCCCATGCTTTCTATTGCTCTGCCACATAGTTTCTGAGGTATCCCTCCACCCATTTGTTGACTCTCTTTGTCTGTCCATCCATCTGAGGGTGATAGCTGGTCCTAGGGGTCAAGGTTGTACCAATCAACCTGAATAACTCCTTCCAGAAAGTACTCATGAACCTGCTATATCTATCATTGACAATGGTCTTGGGTAGGCCGTGCAACCTGAAAATCTCCCTGAAGAACAGTTCAGCCACCTGTGCTGCACTAAAGTCGGTAGCTATAGCGAATAAATGTGAAAACTTTGTTAACCTGTCCACCGCTACAAATATGCAGTCCTTACCTTGTGTCTTTGGCAGTCCAGTGATGAAATCCATGGATATGCTTTCCCACTTGTGCTCTGGAATGGGAAAGGGTTGCAATAGTCCTGCTGGGTGCATGTGCTCATCCTTGTTTGCCTGACATGTAGTACACTCTTTGACGTGATTAATCACATCCTCCTTGAGACCCTTCCAAGAGAAACTTTCTCTCACCTGCATGTACGCCTTGTTGATCCCCTGATGTCCTGACATTGGTGAGTCATGGCACGCCTGCAATACTTTAGCCTTGAAGGTCGATCCAGGAACCAAGAAGATTCAGTCTTTGTAGTAGATGAGGTCATTTATAACCTTGAAATCTTCATCTTGTACCTGTCCATCCAGTAGCTGGCACGCAAACTGATCCTCTGCATACTCCATCACCAGATGGTCTTTCCAATCAACTGTTACCCCTGTTATGGTAAGGATGGATGGCCTCCTAGATAAGACATCAACCACCACATTGTTCTTCCCCTTGACAAACTCAATGTCAAAGTCGTAGGCCTATATTTTGCTTACCCATTTTTGTTGCCTCTCGTTCAAGTCCTTATGTTCCAATAGATATTTGAGACTGTTATGATCTGACTTGACCACAAACTTGGCACCAACCAAGTATTGCCGAAATTTGGCTAGTGCATGCATGATAGCCAGCATTTCTTTGTCATAAATGTTGTAGATTATTTTGGGACCCCTGAGCTTTCGACTCTCATAGGCAAGCGGGTGCCTCTTTTGCATCAGTACGGCCCCTATTCCTTCCCCGGAGGCGTCACACTCCAAGGTAAAAGGAAGACTGAAATCTGGAAGGGCTAAGACTGGGCATGTACTCATCACTTCCTTCATATTATCCATCATTATTTGAGCCTCCTCGTCCCACTTGAAGGCTCCTTTCTTAGTCAAATAAGTCAAAGGTGCACACAGCTGAGAAAATCCTTTGACAAATTTCCTGTAATACGTGCACATACCCAGAAATCCTCTCAATTCGGTGAGTGTATTAGGAGTAGGCCATTCCATGATGGCTTGTATTTTCTCCTGATGTACCTATACCCCCTTTGCCCCGATGATGTGTCCTAAATAGAGGATCTCTGTCATTCCAACTCACATTTGGACTCCTTAGCATACATTGATTGTTCCTCCATGATTGAAAAAATTTGATCCACATGCCTGAGATGCTCCTCCCACATCTTGTTGTAGATAAGCAAGTCATCAAAAAATACCAACAGGTACTTCCTCAGCTACTTGTTGAACACATGGTTCATACATGATTGGAATGTAGCAGGGGAATTGGTTAAACCAAAGGGCATCACCAAAAACTCATAATGGCCATAGTGACATCTAAAAGTCGTTTTTGAGATGTCTTCCTCCCTCATCTTGATCTGATGATAACCAAAGCGAAGATCAATCTTTGTGAAGTAGATGGCCCCATGCAATTCGTCCAACAGTTCATCAATCCTGGGTATCGGGTACCTATTTTTTATGGTCTTTTTGTTCAAATCCCTGAAGTCAATGCACATTCTCCTAGTGCCATATTTCTTCTTCACCAGCACTACTAAAGAAGCAAAAGGGTTGTTGTTGGGTCTGATGTGCCCCATGTCCAAAAGTTCCTTGATGGCATTCTCTATCTCATCTTTGTACTTCTTGGGGTGTCTGTATGGTGTGGTAATAACTGGTTTGGCCCCTTCCTCTAGCTCAATAATGTGCTCAAACCCTCTATCTAGTGGTACCCTTGGAGGAATAGGCCCAAACACCTTGTGGTGCCTATCAAGGATTTCTTTGATCTCTGGAGTGTAGTGAACCTTTCCCTGTTCATCCAAACGTGTCACAATCCTGCATTCTGCTGCGTATACTATCTCGTCCCTCCGGAATATGGCCTCCATCCTCTTGGTCGTGACTACCTTTGCAACATTCCATGTTATGCCCCTCAGCACTACCTTTCGTCCACCTTCCTCTGTCAATGACATTTCCATTGTTTTGTAGTTGGTGGTGATAGGCCCCAATGTGCTGAGCCACTGAACCCGTAGGATGATGTTGGTGTCCAGAAGGTCCATGACATAGACGTCCTGTATCAGCTCGTGCCTACCCAAGGTAAATTTCATGCCCAGAATATATCTGTCACAGGGCATAGTGCTTCCTCCTACAACCTCCACTTTGAATCCTTCAAATTATACTATGGGTATGTGCCTCCTCTTCAATAATGATGCATCAATGAAGTTGTGGGAAGCTCCTCCATCAATCAAGACCGAAACTCTTTGACCCTGCAAGACCCCCCTTATTCGGAAGGTGTTATACTTGGGTACCCCACTGATAGATGCCAAGGTGGCCATACTATCCCGTCCCATGATCTGCTCCTCCTCTACTATCTCAGTGGTTTCTGCCTCCATGTTTTCTATCTGGCCAATCTCATCTTCCTCTTCGTTTTCTGAAGTGACCTCAATGTAGTGCACCTGACCACATCCCATGCACTTGTGTGATGGGTTCCATGGTTCCTTGCATGTGAAGCAGAGTTTCTTCCTCCTTAGTTCTCTCCTAGTGTTGTCATCTATTCTGCCACGGCCTTTCTCAAAACCCTTAGGGTCACGTCCCCCCTGATTTATTGGAGACCTTTGATCTCTTCCACCATTGTTGAGAGGTGGTCTAGGTATGAATTTAGGTTTAGTGGCTGGACCCAAATCCCTCGTCTTCCAAATGGCCTCTTATAGGCTGGTAGGCTTGAAGGCCTTTACCCAACCCTTCATAGGTTCCATCAACCCTTCTGTGAAAAGCATCATGATCCTGGTCAGGGACATATCTTGCACCATCACTGCCAACATCTGAAATTCATCAATGTATGTGTTGGAGCCGCCTTTGTTTTTAACCCGTCACAATTTTCATTTAAATGCTTGAAATATAAAGATGGTTTTCCTTTTCCCTCCGAAGAGATCGATGATCTCTAAGAGCCTGATCACAGAAGCAGCTACAGTTTTTCCACTCTCGAAGCAAGTCCTGCATTTCGTAAGAATGTTCCCTATTTTCGCTCCACTTTGGAATCTCGCAGATCGGATACTATAATTCACGAATTCACAAGTCCCGAGTCACGAAGTGGCGAAGTCGTTTAAATTTTTCACTCAAAGAGATAACCAGGGTAAAATACGTCGTCGGGGTCTCGCGCTTCGGCGTTCGCCAAACCAAATTTTTTACTTTCACAGCCCCGAAGGCCGAGATCACGAGGTCTCGTCTTGATAACCCAGGTCAAAGATTAAAGGCAAAATCTAACCGTGGTAAAAGTTGTTCTCGGCATTTCATCACTCGGCACTATCTTTTTCAAAAGTTACAACTTCTGAACCCCGACCCACGAAGTCACAACGTAATTATAACAGGATTAATTAATCACTTAATTCAAGATTATTTTCACCTTCATTCAACCTTATTATCGTGATCTCACGATTTCGCAACTCGACATATAATTCTCCTAGAAACTTATCTTCGAAGTTCCGAGTTGCGATACGATGAATAAAAAGATTATAAAATTAATTATGCCTCAAATCGCGATTACCTTTAATTAAACCAAATTCGGTCCTCACGGTCTCGGGAGTTGGAGACTCAAATGTTAAAAGAAAATCCACGATATAATGAATAGCGAGAAATTGATTAACGTTGGCAAGATTGAATTAATTAAGTTAAAGAAAGATATATCCCGCGTCTCGAGGTTTGCACGTTTCTCGAGGAAGAATTTTCTCTCCATACTCCAAATGACTGTTAAACCGTCAGAAATTTATGACATTAATGAGAAATAGGGTAAATATATGGATATAAGATCGGTTTTTAAGGTGAAAATTTAATTTTAAATATGATTGGATGGGCTTGTTTTGAAAGGTACAGTTTTTCAAATATATGGAATAGTTGTGTTTCATTATGCATTTCTCATAGCATGCAGAGCTCATCACTTCTGAGTAAACTAACTTCTGCATTTATACGATGTTCTATCGCAGAAGAGCTAAAACGCAAGCTTCAGCTATGGCTCCGCGGAAAGCAGCAAAGGCGAATGTTGAGGTCGCAGGACAAGGCTCGGATAACGTCTCTGATACTTCACCGTGAAGTGTCGATTCGGTCCCAAACTGGTCATTTGTCTCAGACATCCTGCAGTCACAATTGGTAGATTATTCAGACGACTCCGACGGAAATGAAAAAGACGATCTCAACACCAAATATAAGATAGTCGTCCAATCCGGTATGCACAGAGTAGCAGCCAGACCACGGTTGCTCCCATATTATGACATGATCCGATGGGCATTGGATCACGTAGACATACCGACCAGGACTATCATGAACCAGCAACGAATCACTGTCGGGACTTTTAGGCCAGAGCATATACAAACCATGTATAAGCTCCCAACGACGTCTGACTACACATACGACATTGAGTTCCTGGAGGAATTCAAAGAGAAGGAGTGCATCCAGTATGATAAAACCATGCCAGGTTTGATAAAGGATTGGGTTTTGCATGCCGCGAAGTTCAGGGCTAATGACCAAGGTGTTTATTCAATCGCCTCGTTGGAGCCATAGTATAAATATGTGGCCATGATGACATGTCGGCTATATGGGAGAGAGGACACATCGCATTTTCTCCTTGCATGGGTGCCTCTAATGTTTCAGGCCGCAGAAGGTTTCTCTTTTAATTGGGCAAAGATACTTTCGGATAGCTTGGCCAACCAGGTCACAGAGTACCGGGAGCAGAAATAAAATGGGAGGCCATCCTCATTCTTCATGTCCGCATATATTACGGATGTGATATGTTCCATGAAACCTTTCCCATTGATGAGTTGGGGTTGGACTCCAGCCCAAGAGAAACCCATACATGTATATCATGACAAACTATGGGAGAACAAAGCAGAAAAGTTCACCTACGAAATTTTTAACTGGGTGATGGTGCCCCTGCATATTGCCATTTTTGGGCACCCACCACCTTGTATCTCGGACAGCATTGCAACAAATCTGAGTGGCATAGTGGATTGGTATGTGGAGGTAGAGTTTTCATACTTCAGAGTTTTCAGGGCTTATGTTCCCCCTCATGCGTTGCCATTGTTCATTCCTGACAAGCTGGCTTGTCGCGAGGTCGCCCAACAGACGATAATTGGCGGGGTGAGTAAAGAACTCAAAGGGTACTCAAAGAAGGTATGGCCTTCTTTTCCCATTCGGCTGAATTCTTATTCTTTGTTAGATTTTGGGCATGCCAAAGCCGAGGCTGTAGCCCTCGAAGACCTAACTTTGGTCTCCATCGAATATAAGAAACATGATCCACAGAGGGTTGTGAGCAAACATTTAGCTAATTGTGGGCTCAAGATATTTGAGCATGAAAATTCACCCCCGGATGACGTTTTCCGAGGGGCGAGGTCTTATGAAGAAGTGCTAGCCCGGATCCAATCCTTAGCACCTGAAGACACAACCTCTGTATTGAGATTCCAGGAACATAGACGAAGTTGTCTCCCCGCTCTGTTGGGAGGTGGGGGTCTGGGTGTTTTCGAGATGAAGCAGAAGGATGTTGAAGGTTTTGAAGACGCAATTCCTGACCTTGGAAAACACCAGGAGGGGGAACAAACGAGGAACCGTGAAGCAAAGGTAAAGACTCTGGACCCGGCAAGGAAACAGAATCCGGAGGCTGAGGTAAAAACTCTGGACCCGCCAAGGAAACAGAAGCCGGAGACTGAGACAAAGACTCCAGGACTGCCAAAGAAGAAGAATCCTGTCGATACTCCAAGAGATTCGACAAAACAAATCGGAGAACCCATCACCTCGGTCACACCCTTGCAGTCAACACAGGGAAATGTCGGTGAGGGATGGATATTTAATGAAGAACTGAGGCCCATAAGAGCAGAAGAACTCCCTCCGAATGATTTCTTCTTTGATAAGAAGAGGAAGGCTGTAGTGAAAAGAGAGTTCTATCAAGAAGGAGGGTCTACTGTGAAAAAATATAAAATCATGATCGATGGAAAAGATAAGAAAAGTGACCAACTCGCCACTGAAATCACAGGAACGCTGGGAGCATATGCTTCAGAAAATCAATTCTTAGTTGGGATTTTGAAGAACCAACTGAAAAGGAAGAATCGCCTAATCAGGACCCTCGAGGCTAGATTGGCTACAATCGCGGAGAATGCTAAAGGTCAAGCTAGCATGGAAATAGAACAGGCCAGAGTAGCCGACAAAAATGAAATAGAGGTGCTCAAGGCCAAGCTTGAGCAAGCACAGTTGGTGGTCCGAGATGGTCGAGCACAGGCGAGCCAACTGAGAAGTCTGATTGAACAGTTGTAGGCTCGGGTAGAGATCGCCGAGAGTAGAGCGATAGACATCGGGATATTTAAATCCCAAGCTAGCGAGATTCGGAACAGAATCTTTTCGGCACAGTAGAATTTGCTCGCCAAGGTGGGAACGATCTGGGAAAACTGTCTGTTGATAAATCAGGTTTCCGAGAACCTATCGTCCAGGGAAAGGGACGCAGGAGCAGCTCGGGTCGCTTTCCAGGAAGTAGTAATAGCCACGAACAAACGAGTTTTGGTGGGTACTCCCAGGTTCACCACTTCGGAGCAAACCCGGGGGAATATTTTGTTGAAGGACTAGGAGCACAACATCACCTTGGGAAAGGAACAAACCCAAAGGGTAACCAACTCCCTTGAAGAAGATTTTAATTCTATAGACGGCGAGCTACTGGGCATTGACAGTGGAGGCAATGCAGGAGCATTGATGCAAATGAATGTAGAACAGATCTCACTTGATCTGAAAGATAAGGAAGAAAGAGATTTGGTTGATATCTCTCAGATGAATATGGTGGGCATAGTCCAAGTTGATAAGTACATGATCAAACCTGGCGCGCAACTAAGTGCCCTCGACATCATTGATTCACAAATGGAGGACAAGTTGCAGCAGTTAGCCCGAGAATGTTACTTCACCGAGGCCAGCTGTCAAGCAGAACCATCATGTCTCGTATCCCAGATAGTGGAAAGATGCATCACCTGCACCGAGTCCGTGCAACGGCAAACACCTGGCACCAAGTGAAGACGGAGTAGGCGAAATGGAGCGATTTCTCTCTTCTCGGTCATAACCGAAATTTTGCGACTGTTGAGACTCTATCCGTTTTGTAAAAAATTGTATAAATATATCCCAGAAACAAATAAACAGGGCTGGACCTTTTTTGAGTCATTTTGTAATAGAGTTTTTGCATTCAGAGTTAATACAAGCAGATCTGGAGATTCTCAATTCCGTCACTTCTGTATTACAAGTTTTTTTCCTTGTATCTCATTTTTTACATTGCAATTCATATTCATAATTGATGTGCTTCGTTATAATTTAGTACGACCACTACTATAGCGAATGAATTTGGGTTTTCTGTAAGTGCTTATTGTCTTTCCCCTGCACCAGCTATCAGTTGTGTAAGACCAGTCTGCATTTTCAGAATTCTACATATATTCTTTGTTACATTGGTTATTTTCTTACATATTTTCCTCTCCCGTTTATGTCGTAAGTTTCTCCCTTGGTTGGAACCTTACAATGTGAACGGCTTAATGTTTTTCTCCCATCTCGCCCCTTTTATTAAAATCTGATACAGTTACAGGAACGAGCCTTAGATTTGCATCCGTATTTTATTTCTGCAATCGTAAGTTCTCTTTTATAAGACCAAACTGAGATAGCACTTAACCTTTCTTACAGTTTTTCATACCTTTACTGTTCCCCCATGACAGTTCCTGTACCAACTCAACCTAACGTTGAACC
Organism: Picea sitchensis; assembly: GCA_010110895.2. Lineage (NCBI taxonomy): Eukaryota > Viridiplantae > Streptophyta > Pinopsida > Pinales > Pinaceae > Picea > Picea sitchensis. Next base: position 99,476 of record SNQJ01S0032711.1, read on the forward strand.
CGGACTACTGAATCAAACACACATTGCCTTAAACCTCTTCGACACCATTCTTAAAATGGAAACTAACCGGGCCGAACTCGAACAATCATGGATAGCCATTGAACGAGACATAACTACCCAGGAACAGTTGGAAGCTAGACAGCGACAACGTAGAAACTTTCCCTATTTTCCTTTACCGAGAGTTGACCCTTCCCTCTTCTACACCATTACCTACTTTCGGATGCCTTGACACTGTACTTTTAAGCCTTAGGTACAGACTCAGGAACAACATCTTACTGGTGCCATTGCCGGGGACCGAAGTTACGAAATCTTTTTCCCTTGGAAAACGACAATTGTTTTTCGTTGAAATTGTTACCCTTTGATAGTGAACAAAGGGTACCCACCCTTTAAGTCTTTTTATCATTCACTTGGTGACTCCACGAATAAATAAATTGGCATTCGATCGAAGGAATACCAGACAAAACCTAGATGGTGAGCAAATTACGCCCGTTACCGATCCCGAAAAAATTCTAAAGGCGAGAGGCTCTTTAAGGCCAACCGCTGCACTTTACCAACTTGAAATCCCATCACTGAAGGCTGAGAGTCCTTCCAAACCCTCAACCTCGCTCAGTCCTCGCGTTCCTTATCCTTCCTCACCAGACTTTCCTCTTCGCAAAGAAAATAAAGATTCCCTTTTTATTTTCCAAAACCCCCTGTATAACTCCCCACAAACAACGATGGAAACTGTTGGAGGAGGAGGTGGAGGGTTTATAGGAGGAGGCGGAGGGTTTATCGGAGGAGGAGGGGGAGGAGTCTCTCTAGGAGGAGGTGGAGGTGCCCCTCTAGGAGGAGGT
>SNQJ01S0032711.1:100318-113655 GCA_010110895.2 Picea sitchensis
TGTATATCATGACAAACTATGGGAGAAAAAAGCAGAAAAGTTCACCTATGAAATTTTTAACTGGGTGATGGTGCCCCTGCATATCGTCATTTTTGGGCACCCACCACCTCGTATCTAGGACAGCATTGCAACAAATCTGAGTGGCATAGCGGATTGGTACGTGGAGGCAGAGTTTTCGTACTTTAGAGTTTTCAGGGCTTCTGTTCCCCCTCATGCACTGCCATTGTTCATTCCTGACAAGTTGGCTTGTCGCGAGGTCGCCCGGCAGACGGTAACTGGTGGGGTGAGTAAAGAACTCAAAGGGTACTCAAAGAAGGTATGGCCTTCTTTTCCCATTCGGATGAATTCTTATTCTTTGTTAGATTTCGGGCATGCCAAAGCCAAGGCTGGAGCCCTGGAAGACCTAAGTTTGGTCTCCATCGAATATAAGAAACATGATCCACAGAGGGTTGTGAACAACCATTTAGCTAATTGTGGGCTCAAGAGATTTGAGCATGAAAATTCACCCTCGGATGACATTTTCCAAGGGGCGAGGTCTTATGAAGAAGTGCTAGACCGGATCCAATCCTTAACACCCAAAGACACAGCCTCTGTATTGAGATTCCAGGAACATAGACGAAGTTGTCTCCCTGCTGTGTTGGGAGGTGGGGGTCCGGGTATTTCCTAGACGACGCAGAAGGATGCTGAAGGTTCTGAAGACGCAATTCCTAACCTTGGAAAACACCAGGAGGGGGAACAAACAAGGAAACCCGAAGCAGAGGTAAAGAATCTGGACCCGCCAAGGAAACAGAATCCGGAGGTTGAGGTAAAAAATCCAGACCCTCCAAGGAAACAAAAGACGGAGACTAAGACAAAGACTCCAGGACTGCCAAAGAAGCAGAATCATGTCGATACTCCAAGAGATTCGATTCGGCAAAACAAATCGGAGAACCCATCACCTCGGTCACACCCTTACAGTTAACACAGGGAAATGTCGGCGAGGGATGGATATTTAATGAAGAACTAAGGCCCATAAGAGCAGAAGAACTCCCTCCGAATGAGTTCTTCTTTGATAAGAAGAGGAAGGCTGTAGTGAAAAGAGAGTTCTATCAAGAAGGAGGGTCTACTGCGAAAAAATATAAAATCATGACCGATGGAAAAGATAAGAAAAGTGACCAACTCGCCACTGAAATCGCAGGAACGTTGGGAGCAYATGCTTCGGCAAATCAATTCTCAGTTTGGATTTTGAAGAACCAACTGAAAAGGAAGAATTGCCTAATCAGGACCCTCGAGGMTAGATTGGCTATAGCCATGGAGAACGCTAAAGGTCAGGCTAGCATGGAAATAGAACAGGCCAGAGTAGCCGACAATTTGCCAGAATCTGATTGAACAACCTAGGCTCGGGTCCTGATTCTCGAGGAGCCAACAGAGAAGTCTGATTGAACAGTTGCAGGCTCGAGTAGAGATCGTCGAGAGTAGAGCGATAGACATCGGGATATTTAAATCCCAAGCCAGCGAGATTCGGAACAGAATCTTTTCGGCATAGCAGAATTTGTTCGCCAAGGTGGGAACAATTTGGGAAAACTGTCTATTGATAAATCAGGTTTCTGAGAACCTATCGGCCAGGGAAAGGGACGCAGGAGCGGCTCGGGTCGCTTTCCAGGAAGCAGTAATAGCCATGAACAACCGAGTTTCGATGGGTACTCCCAGGTTCACCACTTCGGAGCAAACCCGGGGGAATATTCTGTTGAAGGACTGGGAGCACAACATCGCCTTGGGCAAGGAACAAACCCAAAGGGTAACCAACTCCCTCGAAGAAGATTTTAATTCTATAGACGGTGAGCTGCTGGGCATTGACAGCGGAGGCAATGCGGAAGCATTGATGCAAATGAATGTAGAACAGATCTCACTTGATCTGAAAGATAAGGAAGAAAGAGATTTGGTTGATATCTCTCAGATGAATATGGTGGACATAGTCCAAGTTGATAAGTACATGATCAAACCCGGCGCGCAACTAAGTTCCCTCGACATCATCGATTCACAAATGGAGGACAAGTTGCAGCAGTTAGCCCGAGAATGTTACTTCACTGAGGCCAACTATCAAGCAGAACCATCACGGCTCGTATCCCAGCTAGTGGAAAGATGCATCGCCTGCACCGAGTCCGCGCGATGGTAAACACTTGGCACCAAGTGAAGACGGAGTAGGCGAAATGGAGCGATTGCTCTCTTCTCGGTCATAACCAAAATTTTGCGACTGTTGAGATTCTATCCGTTTTGTAAAAAATTGTATAAATATATCCCAGAAACAAATAAACAGGGCTGGACCTTTTTTGAGTCATTTTGTAATAGAGTTTTTGCATTTAGAGTTAATACAAGCAGATCTGGAGATTCTCAATTCCGTCACTTCTGTATTACTAGTTTGCTTCCTTGTATCTCATTTTTTACATTGCAATTCATATTCATAATTGATGTGCTTCGTTATAATTTAGTACGACCACTACTATAGCGAATGAATTTGGGTTTTCTGTAATTGCTTATTGTCTTTCCTCTGCACCAGCTATCAACTGTGTAAGACCAATCTGCATTTTTGGAATTCTACATATATTCTTTGTTACATTGGTTATTTTCTTACATATTTTTCTCTCCCGTTTATGTCGTAAGTTTCTCCCCTGGTTGGAACCTTACACTGTGAGCGGCTTAATGTTTTTCTCCCATCTTGCCCCTTTTATTAAAATCTAATACAGTTACGGGAACGAGCCTTAGATTTGCATCCGTATTTTATTTCTGCAATCGTAAGTTCTCTTTTATAAGACCAAACTGAGACAGCACTTAACCTTTCTTACAATTTTTCATACCTTTACTGTTCCCCCATGACAGTTCTTGTAACAACTCAACCTAACGTTGAACCCGGACCACTGAATCAAACAAACATTGCCTTAAAACTCTTCGACACCATTCTTAAAATGGAAACTAACCGGGCCGAACTTGAACAATCATGGACAGCCATTGAACGAGACATAACAGGAACAGTTGGAAGCTAGACAACAACAACGTAGAAACTTTCCCTAGTTTCCTTTACCGATATTTTACCCTTCCCTCTTCTACACCATTACCTACTTTCAGATGCCTTGACACTGTACTTTTAAGCCTTAGGTATAGACTCAGGAACAACAGTATGATTCATCCGTACCTGTTTGTTTGAGTTGGGTGAGCTCCTGGAAATGTAACTCATGATCTCCTTGATCAAATCTATCAATGAGCCTCTGAGTGAATTCTGTATAGGACACAATCTGATTGTGGTCGAGTATGGTGAGTCCATGATACTACCAGTCATGAGCCTTGCCATCCAAGTACATAGTGGCAAACTTGATGGCCTCCATATCCCTCATGGGGTTGAGTAGTAAGTAAGTATCCAGCTTTTGTACCCAAGATTGTGTTACCATCTTGGTCGTACCATCAAAGTATGGAATTTCTATCTTCCCTGCTCTACGTTCAAACTCAAAACTACCCCTGTGGTTTGTCCTAGGTTGATTTCTGAACCTGAGTTGGCAATACTGATCTAGGGATATCTGTCTTTGGATCTTCATATCCAAACTGTAGTATTCTTTGGTACTCCTTGCCATTTTCTCCACAAATTCTTCTACCTGTTCCTGTTGCCCTTGCTCATCTGTGAATGTGGGCATGTAGGGTCTAGGGTTAGCTCTGCTACCTGAATGTCGACCAAGCTGATCATCTGTGAACGTAGGTATGTATCATCTCCGATTGACCCTGCTACCCATCTAACCCTAGCCCGTGTCTCCGTCAAGACTTCCTTCGGATCTAACTACTTTCTTCGGATTGTATTTGGTCTCCTCATGGATTTCCCCGGATCCACCAGCCTCGTTATTCCCATACATCTCAGGGTTCTTCCCTTGATGGTTCACTTGCATCAGAAGTTCATTTATCTTGGATTTATTCTTATTCATTATCTGCAGGTTCTCATCAACCCTCTTCAAAGTTTCATAGAGTTTGGCCTGTCCCCTTCTACTGGTTTCATGGTACTCGCCCAAGTGTTGGACCAATGTGTTTTCCATGCGGTTGACGGATTGTTGGAACTTATCAAACTCGGCTGCTATGAGAGCCAAGCCTAAAGGCTCATGGTCATCCCCTGACCCTTCCATTTCGGCCTTTGTTTCACTTCTCGATTGCTTCTTTCGACCCATAAAAATACTACTGTACCTCTGCATGCACCGATCCCTCCACAAGTTTGGAGGATCGAAGCTCTGATACCACTGTAATGATCCCAAGCCAAATTCTGGCATGGAATCACTAAATACCACTGGTTTGTGAACGTGTCGGTGTTTATTGAGCTATTAAGTGCATACAAGATTCATTCAATACATGAAGATCATCATACATTCAAGATATAGAAGCAAAAGAAAAGATCTGACCCTTTTATTATAAGCAATGTAGGATCAATACAATAGATGGCCGATCTGGCATAAACCTCAGACGTTCATACAAACAATAGATATGAGCTGCTACAAAATGCTCTCGTCAATACAAAGAAGCCTCTAAAGGTTGAATAAGTAATGAATACCAGTATCAAGCAGATCTGAATGTCGAACCCTTCAACCAGAGAGTGCCATGCTCCAAGTGGAGACAGAAGCCCTCAATAATTCGGCCCTGATGGAAGAATGCTCCAAACGAGCCCAAACTCGGTCAAGTAATAGATCAGGGCAGTGGAATCCTCCTCTTGAAGTTTCAAGCCCAACGTACAAGGCAAACCTCTCCAAGTGTGAAATCTTCTAAGAGAGTTGCTCCCTCCTGAATAGCTAAATCGAACCTTCCTCAATGGTATGGTGCGCCCTTGCTAGAAATTCCCCAATAATACGGTCCTGCTGTCTGTTGGGGCTCTAGAATGAGATATGCTGAGAATAGAATGGTGTGGAGGAATATTTCATCCCCGAGACCAAGCTATGGAACAAGGTGAGTGGATATTTCACCACTGAGTTTCTCACAAGGGTTTGTACAGCAAACCCCCAAACTGAATGCTCAAGAGCACTAACAAGAAATATACCAAAAATCAGGATCCATGATAGGAGTGCCCCAGCCTCTTACTTATACTTTTTCCTTCTGATTCTCTATTGATTTAGGTTACTCCCATGGTTAATTTATATTCTTCTGTTGAGTTATCTTTTACTCCCTTTATCCTTTTTCTTTCTCAAGTCAACTTAAAAATATAACTTTAGTCTAGTTGACCTTCCCCCTCAGTGTGAGACTATGACCTAGTGGGGTGCCCAGGCCACTGAGTCTCCTCATCACCTCTCTAAGAGGTGGGGGACATTACATTCCACCATAAAAACAAATCATAAGACAATTTATCCAAGTGCATTGATGCAATGTTAATTTTCTCTTTCTCATCGAGTATGTTATAATAATTGAAATAATCTTTGACTTTATTAATCCATCCCGTGCTTTCTTGATCATCCCCATCGTCAAACATTGGTAATGTCATTTTTTACCTGAATATATTTTTGATAATAATACTTGACCTTCTTAAGAATATATGTTAAGAATGTAAATATTTTCACCCTTTATTTATTTAAACAACAAAATATCTTATAAACTTAAATATTTCAGGTTTTGCCAATATTTTCATGTTATTCACTTTTTATTCACAACTTTTCACATTATTCAAGTTATCAATATTTTCACTTTTTTCACTTTCACATGAATTTTTCTACAGTATATTAACTTGGTGACTTCTCAAAATGTTTCAAATTTGTCTTATCCTCATGCAAGAATTCCTCCACATAAGATTCAATCTTTCTTTCTTCACAATCCTGATATGTTTTGTTTCCTTCCTTTACGTTGTCAAATTATATATATTATTTAGTTGATACTTCTTAACATGTAATTTTAAAACACTTTGAAACTTCCCCTTTTAGTTACATTTTCTTACCGTGTATGTGACAATTAACTTTACATATGCCAACTATGGAATCTTTGTTTGACTTGATACTTCTTTACGTGCACTTTTAAAGATACTTGGAAACTTTCCTATTTAATTATGCTTTCTTACCATGCACATGGCAATCAAATTTACTAATTGCCAACTACAGAGTCTTGATTGACTTATACTTCTTCACATGCACTTTAAAAATACTTGGACAACTTTTATTTTCTTTTCTTTTTTTCTTCTCCTCTTCTTTTTTCTTTAATATGAGAATAAAGAGTGAGCCACCACACTAGATATTATTTGAAAAATATTTTATTGCTTTCTTTTTTATTTTAATTCCAATAGAAAAATAAAATTGATAACAAATGAATGAAACAAATGAAAAAAATATATTTGGCCACAGGCGAGTAGAAAGACCACTCTGATACCACTTCGAGCAAAAATCTTAGTAACTTCACCTAAGCATCCATTATAACATAGATGAATCTATATATTCTTCAAAGGAAAAATAATTATTATTTATTATTCATGGTATTTTCCTTATGAATGTTATGAAATGATATTTATTTATTACATTATGATAATAAATATGATATGCATAGAGTATATGACAATTCGTCTGTTATCCTTGGGCATGAATGGCAACATCTAATTGGTGAGTACCTCAACCTTGATGTTTTGCACTTGATTATTCCTCGTGATCATAAAAATATCGTCATACAAGTGAAGCAAGAACTATCCCTTATATTGAAAATAATCCAAGTCCTAATATAAAATATATCAAAAATTATCTTGGTACTTAATCTACTTTCACAGAGGAAGAATATTCATCCTTTGTCCAAACTAGTCACGACCATGACTAGTTTTGGAATTTGTAGTTTGATGGTGCTTCCTATTGAGAATGAGGTGGTGCTAGAATCATATTTTATTCCCAAACAAGTAAATATTGGTAGTATGTTTTTTAGTTGAATTTCCGATGTACTAACAATGTTGCTAAGTTTAAAGTTATATGCTTAGGTCTAGAAAATTATTTAGAGTTAGGCTACAAGCACTTGCAGGTCTTTGGTGACTCAAAATTAATAATTAACATGATAAAAATAATTTTCAAGCTACCCAATAAGATTTTCAGAAGGTATATTCAAGTAGTTGATCAGATCACTAAAAACTTTCCTTCATTTAATTTGTCTTACATTCATAGATAAATGAATGTGGTGGTTGATAAAACAGTTTTTTTCACCTCTCGTCCAAATAGGAAACATTCTACTAATGGGCCTAATTGTAATGTTATTTCACTTTATTTCCCCTATGTGCCAGATAATGATGAATCTTGGAGGATTTTTTAAAATGACGAAGATATTTTTTGTCTTTTTACAGACCAAGGTGATGAAATATTTGATACCCCGGGTGTCATCAATCTGAAAAATAATGTTTATCCTAGAGGTTTGGTTCCTCTTAAGAATATGTTCTCAGATAATTATACTCCAAATAATGTTAGTTAGAACCATGAGCCTCCAAAATCAATATTACCCCAACCATCTCAATGAATATAGGCTACAAATATGATCCCAAAATATTATACGTAAGATTCCAAAGCATCGAAGAAGAAAAACCAAGTTCCTATCCATCTTCTAAGAATTAAAAAAAAAAATTGCATGGTCCTATAAAAATTTAAGGGGCTTTGATCCTAGTATTATTTAATACTCTATCCCTCTTGAAAAAGAGGTAGAACCTGTCAATACAAAATTAGATGTGGTGATTAGGAAAGAAATTGAAAAAATGCTTGAGGAAAATGTTATTTTTCCTATCTACTACTCAAAGTGGGTTGTTGATTTAGTTTCAGGTTGGAAAAAGAATCGAAACAATAGAATCTGTGAGACTTTAGAGACCCAAACCAAGCAAGTGTCAAAGATAACTTTACCTTACCCTTTATGGATGCAATTTTACAATAGGTTATCGGTTCAAAGATGAAGTCTCAACTAAATGGTTTCTTTAATTACAATCAAACAGATCAATCCTAAATATCACTTAAGCATCATCAAGGGGAATTCAATATGAAAACATTGTTTTTGAGGCATATATACGAGGAAGGGAATCAATTTCAATTTTTTTTTTAATTCCATCTCTTTCTTTCATGGGTATATAGAACTTAACAATGAATTTGACTCTCTATCCAAAGAAGGCCTTTAGATGGAAGTTAGAAAATGGACAATTCTAGAGTCCAAGGATGATCAAGTTCGTGAATATTCTCTAGCCCACACTATGGGCATGCTGAGACCCTGAAGCACATTTTATAGTTCTTCCCCCTAGCCACCTTTATTTGGGCCTGGGCGGAGGCCCTGTGCCAGCATACCTTCCAGCCTCCCTCTCCTAGAGAGCATCTGTCTTAAGGGATAAACTCCCTTGGGCTAAAGAATTTACATCTTCCAGGATGATTTGCGAACTGGAGTTCTTTACTTTCTTTGGAAACAGTGCAATGATGTGATATTTTGCAAGCATATTGTTTCTTATTTAATTAGTGCTTTTGGATTTTATTTCATGATGATTTTGGAATATTCACCAATACTACTTGAGGAGGGGGTGAATCAGTATTGAACACTTTTTAACATTTTCAACCATAACATGTAAACATTGAGTTATTAATAATTCCATTGAATTATGATTGCATTTAACATATCATAAACATATAACTACAGATGCAAAGTACACAAGAGTTTTACATGGAAACCCAAATGGGAGAAAACCATGGAAAAAAATTTAATATATATCTTGAATATTACATCTACAGGAAGCACCAATTTCCAATATTCTCCAGCATTGAATGGAAGGAGGAACCAACCCCCTATTTACAAGCTCCAACCTGAAGGAAGCTCCAACTCCCTAGATTCTCCAACACCAACTGGAAGCAGGGATGATTTTAAGGATGGAAATTTATTTTAAAATGTAGAAACCTTGGCGAATATTACTAATCCTTCATATGCCAACTATAAATGGTTGGCAATATTTTTGTAAAAATATTCAAATTTCTAAGTATTTTATATAGTTTTTATAAAATTTTGGCTATTTTTAAGGTAAACTAATTTTATCCTATAGAATTTGGGCGAATCATTTTTAAAATAACGAATCTCATTTTTGGAAAAACCATGGAAAATTAGCCCATGAGAGAAATTTAGCCCCTAAAATCATCCCTGAAGTCTGGAAGGAGGCTCCAACCCCATGATTTATAGGCTCCATCATGAAGGAATCTACAACTCCCTGAATTCTCCGGCACCAATAGGAAGGAGGATCCAAACCCCTAGTTTACAAGCTCCAACATGAAGGAAGATATGACTCCCTATATTATCCCACTCCAATCGGAAGGAGGCTACAACCCCCTTCTTTCCCCTTCCATCCTCCTTGAAATATAAATGTAGACTCAACATGTCACTATTGTTGTCACTAATACATCATCATCATCAAACCCAAACTCAACTTGTCACTGTAACTGTCACTGATCATCAAAACTAGACTCAACTGACCACTGTAATTGTCATTTATATTGATAAATCATCATCATCAAAATCAGATCCATACCAAGAACCACATAAATCTTATGCTAAGATCACCAAGAACATCTCCAAATCATGTGCTCAAAATCAACATGATATGCATCAATACATGAGCCAAGATGTGCTTCAAGCATGTGCTAAATCATCCATGATATACTTCAAACCATGTACCATTACCATCAAGATATGCATCAACCATGTGCCAAAACATTAAATACATGCCTCAATCATGTGCCAAAATATCCATGATATGCCTCAACCATGTACCATGACCATCAAGATGTGCATCAACCATGTCCCAAAACATGTGCCAAAATATGTCTCAAGCATGTACCAACATCTCCAAAATATGCATCAAGCATATACCAAGATCTCAAACATGTGCAAAAATAACCAAGATATGTATCAAAGCATATGCCAAAAACAATAGCTCAAGCCATGTACCAAAGTATCCAAGTTGTACCTCAAGAATATTCCATGCCTTAAGCATGTGTAAAACCATCCAAGATATGCCTCAAAGCATATGCCAACACCATATGCCAAAGACCTCAAGTATGTGCCATAACCTTCAAGATAGTCTCAAAATATATAGAATAACATAAATTTTCATTCTGTAAAACCTAGTACATCATATCTCATACCATCAGACCTTCCTCAAGCTTCAACATCAAGACAATAGCTCCATCATCAAACTTTTCCTTAGCCTTGCAGGACTAGAATGGACAACATGTAGTGCCTCGCTTGACAAGTGTTGTGCAACATGTGGGGGCCTCGCGGGATGCCCTATGCATAAACTATGGGGGTATTCTCAATTAGGGTTACCAGAAACCCTTCTCACATCTACAACTCTGAGACTTGCTTCCTTCGCACTCCTCTTCTACTTCAGTTTTGCCAAGAGATCACATACTTGTTTTCTGAAACTTGTTTGGTTATTATGAGAGGCTCGTTGATGTGTATTTATAACCTTCCAAGTAACTCCTTTATTTGACTTATGATCAACCTATAACTTCTTATTTGCAACTACTTTTATCCTTTAATTAATTTTGGGGCCGATTTGTAACTTCTTGTTGCAACCATTTAGGGTATTTTTAACCATACTTCGGGGCTTGATATTTAAGGGGATATAACTTCTCAACCATAAGGAACCACATGGTGTACCACCTGTCGTTGGAAACGGAATGACGAGGACCATCCATATATAAGATTTTTGCATCCATTTGTAGTGTCCTTCGCCCTCTTTTTCTCCAATAAACTTCAGGCTTCATGACCACTCCTTTGGGACTTCATAACAACTTAACCACTTAACCATACTTCAATGGATTCTTGTAGAACTATTCAAAGATTCTTTCCATGAGGGACATGCTTAAAAATACACCATAAGGAGACCACTTTGGAAACTTCTTCAAATACACCCATTACTTCTAGAGACTTCCAACTTTGATTCAGGGCTTCTTCTAGGGTTAACATCAATGACGAGCAACTTTCCAACATTGACATCAATGACAACTAACTTTCCAAGAGATGATTCATATTTAATGTCTGGACTATAATTAGGATGGTAGGTCCCTATAGTTTTATATGTCCTTGTATGATGTTATAGTCTTGTCCTCTATGAAATTTTGTATATATTTCTTAAACTTTAAAGGGATAGTGTACCATTTTTATGAGTCTTTTGAGAAACTATACAAGATTTTATGGTGATTGTATATGCATATGAGCCAATTTTGCAGTTTGGAGTCTAGTATGGATAAATCAAGGCCTTTTTTTAGCTACTATTTTTGGTGATCGGTGCTTTAGATGGTCTCAAAATGAAAAATGAATCTACAGAATGTAATTTCTCTTCTTATTGAATAGAATTTACTAGATGTTTTCCAAGGAAAGAATATATATATATATATATATAGAGAGAGAGAGAGAGAGAGAGAGAGAGAGAGAGAGAGAGAGAGAGAGAGAGATTCATGACCCATGCACACATAAGTGGATGAAAACCCAGCCTCATTTTTCTCTTTTATTATAGCCCCAAGGGTTAGCTTAATCAATTGAGCCATATTTCCAAGGAATGTTTCCAATAGGGAGGTCATAGGTTCAAATCCATTCGAGTCCCTTGAGGTTACTAGCCTATATTGTGGCTAGCAATTGATTTGCTCTCTATTTAGATATTATGTGGAATATGGGGGACCTTACTAGGATTTCCTTCAAAAATATGGATCCACCCTCTTCCCTAGAATATCCATATGGAGGGTGGCTCAACCGTTGGCCACAATAGCGACTAGTAACCTCAAGGGAATTGACTAGATTTGAACTAGTGACACATAACCTCCCTGTTGGAAGCAGGCCTAAGTGGAAAGAAGCATGATTGTGGGGAAATAAAGCATGCAGAAACGAAAGTAACAACTAGAAGGAAACACAGCACATGCGCATGCAAGAAAGTGTGCACAAGGAGAGCGACGACTAGAAGGAGGAGTAGCATGCGCACATGAGAGGAAGACCTAACGTCATTAGGGTTAGGGTTTTGATAATGTATTGTAATGGTTGAAGAGACAAATATTTATAAATACTGACACTGAGGTATTATAGTCGGTTATGATGCGTAGGTATCATAGGTTGGCTTTTTTCATTGTTCAGGTTGTTGTTACATCATAGATATGTAGGAGTCGGTGTGAATTGTAATGTTATTATGTACTATTTTGTAATCTATTGAGACAGAGGAGAGGAGAGAAGGAATATATGAGTATTAGATCATAGGCTGAGGAGCCTGGTGTGATCTAGTTCGCCTCATATAGATATTACCCATCTGAGGAGAATTGTAAGCGTGCGACGCTGGATACGTAGAATTACCATAATAAAAGAGCTAAGAGACAAATCTTTATGGACATAGCCTAGGAGGGGGTGAACCACGGTAATATCTTTGTAATGTGATGAATGCATGCATATATTTATCATATTTTCAGTAGTTATTTGTTATGCTTAGTGAATGAATTAGTTATTCCATTGCTTGTTTAAATGTTGTCGCAATATTGAGGGAATAAGTTGCGAATCACAGTAGGTTTCAATAACAAGTTATAATAATTGGGTCAGAATATAGATCCCATATCTCGCACTCAATCCTAGTATGTAAACGCATGAGTCTTACAGCCACCCATTAAATCTATCTCGGGTGAGACTGTGTGGCCCATTCTGTGTGATGTGTTGCCTTTTGTTTTACCAGGAGGGTCAATAGTTTTAGAGGCTTTGTTGGAAACCCAAAAGACATGAACCCTGGGTCAATAACTCAGACGGTAGAGAAGGAAGACTAGAAAACCCAACAAATGGTTATGTTTTCGTTGGAAGGAACAAAGGAGGATTGAGTAGATAAGATAGGTGGAGCGGGAAACGAACAAAGAAAAGAAGAGAGCAATGAGCCATTAGAAGGGGATGTTGAGACCGTGGAACTCCACAAAAGAAGAAATCGAAACTTGGTTGAGAACCAAAGAGATAGAGTTTGCACAGAAAGATAATAGAAACCCTAGAATAACACCCCAAAAATATCTGGACAAATACATTGTTGGAAGATTGGTTGTTGTCATTGATGTCAACCCTAGTCATGGGTTTTGGATCGCAAGATTGATGAAGGTATTTGGACATGAAGGAAAATGCACATGCAGATACAACACCCATGGATGGATAATATACATCATGTTGTTTCCGGTGGTATGTGGCATGTCACGTGGATCCTCATGGTTGAGGAGAAATAAAATTTTTAAGATGACAAAGTGAATTGAAGAAGGAAGTACATGTAGGCCCTGAAGATAATTAAAGAAAAGAATTACAAAATAAGAAAGTGGCAGGTCGGCCCTAATGTTAAAAGGAAGTGACATAAATGGTATAAATAA
>SNQJ01S0032712.1:7180-24272 GCA_010110895.2 Picea sitchensis
GGTCAAAGGCACTCGCCATCAGAGGATCCAACTTTATCGGGTTGTCAAGGTAGGGAAACTCCTACACCAAGGAAAGTGGCTCACTCGAGGCCAAATCCAACAGAAGTTTCCTCACCTAATGGGGGAACTCAACGCAATGGATACCATTTCTTCCTAAGGGGGGAGGATTGATCCAGGTGGATATTGGTGGCCACCCACCTATTCCAGCTAGCTCCTCTTATCCATTTTCATTTTAGCACATTCTTCTGTACTTCTTTGTAATTGTGGCTTCTACACTTCTGGGGTTGTATGAAGCCCTACACATCTTCCAGGTGGATACTAGTGGCCTTTCACCTAATCCAACTGGCTCAGTTTATATGTTTTCATGTCAACACATCTTGTTGTACTTCCAGGGCCGTTTTGGAGCCCTAAACATTGTTTTTTTGGCTCGCCATAGTCAAACTGTAGACGAAGTCAGAGTTTGACGGTGTAATGTGTATTTCACTGAAAGACCTTTCCAACGGGTTATCATGCACCTAAAATGGAGGTTGTATGAAAACGTTACGACCCCAGGAAGTTGAGGTACCAACTTACCCATAGGGGCCCACATGACTTTTGGTGTTTCACCTCCTAGGGTTAGGTTTTTGGGTGTCTAGGGTTTTGACATTCATGAGTAATATCCAAAAGGCCTTTGGAGCCTCATTGTAATCATTCTGCTAAGACGGATGCGCATAGCAACCACATATCTTCTCAGAGATAACTACCACCATTCGAGCAAGTGTTTCAGTTCTGCAGTTTTACAGTTTTAACCTATTTCATTTATTCAATAGAAGATATTGTTCGTTGGATATCTGTGTTGTTCTTCATATCTCTATGTTTATTGTATTCAGTCTGTTAATCAGTTCATTCCGCTCCTAAATCCACATCAAATAACTCAAATCGTGAAGTAATTAGGCGATCTCTAAGAATTAATGACGTTAAATGCATGACAATGCCTTTTCTTATCTTCAATGGTTGAGTTTATGCGTCAAAGTGAGTATTGACAGTTGCACGACATTGTTTACTATAACGCGCAATGATTTTATCGGGGTTGGGTGATATTAAGTTTTAATGCTTAACCAATCACAACGTTGTTCCCACTATAGGTTATGTCACTTGTGTACATGAAGAATGACGTGGCATTCCACCATGGAATTAAGGAATCTGATGTGTTGGTCTCTAGTTTGGGAGCGATTTGATTAATGTGTTGAGCACCCCACTCTAACTACCGAGAGTCTAGAGTAAAAGTTTTAAAATTGACGGTGGATATTAAATGACTCCTACTGATCGGAAGGTTGAGATCGTGTGCAGAGGAACTTCGTCAGGCGTCATGTGGAAACAATAGTGACATGGTATTCCAACATGGCAAGAGTCCCCACGTGGCATTGTCTCATTTGCTTGGTGGATGATTTGACGTGTCAATGCCCCCAATAGTGTGTTAAACAAAACAATGAAATCACAACTACAATCTGTTGGATCCTACGATCGGAAAACCCCTAATGCTCGTGATATCTAGTTCATCATCGTCGAGTGAACAAAGTGTTTATACTAATTAACCAATACTACCAACTGACCAATGGTCGATGGGCTCATCAGCGTTGGGTGGATTCTAGCATTTCTCAAAGGGACATAATAACAAAGGCAAAAAATATCTGTCAAATGATGGCATTGTGATCAAGGTGTGACGTGGTAGCCCAAATTTATAGTATAAAAGATGACATGGTGGTGCCAAGTGACTGATAACGTGGTAAGAGCGGATTTCTTCGTTATAACATGGAATGTATGATTGATGACATGGAAACCATATATTTCCACATGGCATCCACGAGTTATCCTGAGACCTTGTGGATGGTTCCTTTTTATGTGGTTACGAATGGTCAGGACTAAACTATTTCGAATTGGATGGTGGATGTTAAGGGACCTCGAATTATTTTCTTACGTGAGATTGGTGGGATTTTTTAGGCTTCAAACTTCATTGACGGTTGCATTGGGCAACGCGAGGAAGGACCCACTAGCATGTTAATTGTTATGAGAAAGCACTGACGCCCAATGGAGTAATCGACCGTCGGGCGAAAACAATACACTTTGCGACTTATTGAAAACTCCCTTTTTTTAACGACCTGACGCCCCTATTGGCTCAAATCAGTGAACGAGTGTTTTGTTCGAAAATTTAAGCACTGAGACTTGGATCATTTAACCAGATTTATCTGAAAATGTCTGTGCTTACTTGAAAATTAAGAAGGTTGATTTACTTAGCTCCACCCATCGAAGGAAATCATGTTTATGAAACAAAAAATTGATATAAAAAAAAAAACCAAAATTCATGAAACCATCAAGATGTAACGAAATTTAAAACAAGAAAATTAAAGGTGGTACCCCAAAATTTGCAGAAAAATTGAGGGTGTGTTGAGTGCTCCAGAATGTCCTAATCATACATAGATAAATTCCTAGTAATAAATTCTCCATGTGCTCTTGTCGGCTCAAGTTTTCCAATAGCTTTGAGCATATTCTAGTGGGAAATGATGTTCCCTTGCCAATTTCTATTGACAACATCTAACCTTGAAATGGAAACGATTATATTAAGAAGTAAATTTCCAACTAATGGGTACCCTAATACTTTAGCAAAAATCCCAAGGACTAGCCAATCTTTTATGCAATCTGCAAAAACCCATGTGTACAATTTAAAGATGTAACTCCAAGTCTTAACAAACTCAATCATGGATAAGCTTACTCACTTTTATCAAATGATTCTTGAGCCAAAAGAAGTAATCCCCTCCATGATCACACTTAAAGCATTGATATCACAATTAAGTCATTTGAAAAGCAATAATCTTTGTCTAGAATTAATACCAACTTAGATTTATCCATGTCATTTAAAATTGTCACCTCCCACCTTCCTCATCCCCTGTATAGATTGCTATGAACTTCTTTCATTCCTTAATCACCAATAAATATGTTAGGAAAGGAAAGGTAAGGTGTACTTTTCTTTCACCTTACTAGGTCACACCTACATCTCTGACCCTCGGGAATACACTCACTTTGATATGTGTTAATCTAGTTTTTCCATAATCATGCACTAAAATTTTCCAATCTCCATCAACTCACTATGGAACCTGAATAAGGGTTCCACTCCAAATCTGCCTACCATTTTTTAATTTATATGCATATCATTAGACTGTGCATTTAATGACTTCACTGGCATTGGAAAGAGACATGACTTCATTGGCATTGGAAAAGTACATGAGCACATTCCATTTTTTAATTTATATGCATATAATTAGACTATGCATTTAATGACTTCGCATTGGAAAGGCACATGACTTCATTGGCATTGGAAAAGTACATGAGCACATTCTATTTTTTTAATTTATATGCATATCATTAGACTGTGCATTTAATGACTTCAAAAGGGACATGACTTCATTGGCATTGGAAAAGGTACATGAACACATTTTTTAAATTTATATGSATATCTTTAGAATCTACATTTAATGACTTCACTGARATTGGAAAATGACATGAGCACGTTACATAAATTATAGTTGTCAACACATCTATSACTAAATTATAGARTTATATGTTTTCTTTCTATAATAACCAGGAGATATACATATTTTCAATGGAAAAATGAGCCTTATTGTCCTCCACTTTATGGACACGAAGAAACCTGGGAGCCTAAAAGTGTAAAATTAGATGTCAACCATCCAATTTGATTCTCATATAAAACAATTTTGGCTTACTTGATATTCTAAGGTCCCATTACCTTATCCTATTTCTAGATAAGAAGCTTAGGATCACCACTTGTGCATTCAAGATTGCTTTTGATGAGGTAAACCATATGTCAAGTTGTGATAGGTTAACATGTATATATTTTTCTTTTGTCTAGTCGACATGCATTAAATGTTTTTTCAAGTTGGAAAATGATGAGCTCCTTGGCATTTAGTCGCCCATATGAAAAATTGTACTAAAAAGGTGTGGAAAAAAGCAAATAAGCTCCTTGGCATTTAGTCGCCCATATGAAAAATTGTACTAAAAAGGTGTTGGAAAAAAGCAAATAAATCCATAGATCATGTTTTGCTATAAAAGGTAAATTTCGAAATACTTGAAAATTTGTCGTTTCTTCTTGGACTTAGGGATTGACAATGGAAGAATGTTAACCTCCTTTTCGAGTTAACCTCCTTTTCAATTATTGGTAAATGATGGGTCTTGAACCATTTGTAATGGGTTTTAATGTGTTTTGATTATAAAAAGTCTCATTTAGATAAAGTTATATATTTCTTATCAATAATGAGTATGGAACTATTTGTAATAGGTCTTGATTTGTTTTAATTATAAAATGATATATATATATATATATATATATATACTAATTAGGTATTGAATTGAATTATTTGTAATGTGCCTTAATGTATTTTGATTATAGAAAGTCTCATTTGGATTGAGTTATATATATTTTTACTAATGATGGGTCTTGAATAGTTTGTAATGTGCATTAATATATTTTGATTATAGTTTTATTTGTATTGAATTATATGTTTTTTACCCTTTTCAACATTAGAATACTTCTGTTTTGATTAGTGGGTTCTCGAATTCTTAATCTCTAGGATGAGAGGTTTGTGGAGGAGCTTCTACCTTAGTCTACCTTTGCCCCTTTTCTTGGATTTTTGAAATAATAATTGGGGGAAGATTGAAAACAACTAGAGTCATTGATATTCTTGTTATTTAAGTCTCACATTGTCCACTAATTTGTTCCCTCCCATATTCTTTGGGTTTCCTTCATCCAAAAAATCAAAGGTGTGATTTGAATCAATTTTTCATATATTGAATGTCACCTATGTTCTTTTAAACAAGTTTAAAGGTGGTGTAAGATGAAGAATATGGAAATAAGCACTATTGGAGCATGTGTGTCAAGCCATCATGTTGATTTGTATGCCTTCACAAGGAGGTTTCTATAATGACACTACGATTGTAAGGAGGTTCCTCTCCCAGCTATAGAATTTTTGTTGTCTTAGAATTTCATTTCAAGTAAACTTTCTCATTAGTTAACCAAGATCCATAATAATGATTATGAAATATCTACCTCTCATATTGTTAAAGGGTGTGATTTATCTCTTCACCTTTCTCAACATGTTGATTGTATTGAAGATTCTATCAATGAAGATGATTATGCATCTGATTTATTTGATATTGATTGTGAGAATGTAGGTGTCACTAATCATCCATGGTATCATGGCATTGTTTAATGTTTGTAGAAGGAGCATTACCCACCTAATATTGAGAGCCACGAGAGAAGGAGATTGAGATTGGAAGCCTCAAAGTATGGCATCCTAGGTACCTTATTGTTTTGCAAGTATGTTGAAGGTATTCTCCTCCATTGTGTAGATGAAGAGACTGCTCAAAACATATTGATATTTCTTCATGATATGGCCACACAGTCCTTCCATATCAGTGAGAATTTTGTTGCTAAGGATATTTCCCATAAAAGACTTTGAACTAATAACTTGTTATTGGCCTTCAATTTTCAAATATTCCTATCGATTTGTGCAATCTTGTGACATTTGTTATTGAACAAAAATAAGAGAGAAGATTTCAATCATGCCCTTATATCTCATTCTCCTTGAATTCTAAAGGAGAATGAGCATGTTGTGCATTCTAAAGGAACAGACATGATAATTCAACACTTGGAGAGTTAGTGAACAGGAGCATGACTAAGAGTTCGAAGTACGAATGTGCCAGTAGGTTCGAAGTGCAACACTTAGACACTGTGGAGGATCTCCTTGATGAAGATTGAATGATGGAAACAATAGTGAGGCAAGGATGGACACTTGCCTTAGTCTTTGTGATGGAGTGATGGAGATGCAAACATAAAAGACTAAGTTCGGGCAGGGAGATGCACTTTTCAGGAAATGGATGCGACGGTTGGATTGATCACCCAACCAATGCATGACTTGAGGCTAACATTGTGGAGAGAAATGATAGAGTTGGTTGAAGTATGGGTGCAACAACAAGATCACAAGAGTTCAACACTTAGAAAATTTTTAAGTTTTGATCGAGGCTGCGGAAACAACAACAACAAAATGGAGAGTGATCATTGTAGTAGGAGAGTGGTAGCTTGGGCATTGCATACATATTTGGCGAGGAGACATCTTTCCAATGTAGAAAACATATTTTGTTTCACACGAATTTGGGCAGAGGGCAGTGTGGTTGGTTGCAGAGGTTGCAGATGATTGTAGTGTGAGTTGGAAACTTGGAATTTCCACTTTGAAAGAATTTGGAGTTTCTAGTTGGCACAAAACTTGGGATTTCCAATAGAATTAGTTGTAATGGGGGAACGAGTTTGGGAAAAGACTTGGAGATCATATATTTTGTGGATGTTGTTGGGGACGACAATGACTTGAGGTGGGGGAGGATGTAAGGTATTCTAATAGAAGGGAATGGACACCCTTGCTCAATTCTTCAAGGAGAGAAACTTTTGGGTTGCTTTGACACCCAAGAGTCACATTGGTTGGGAAAGTGGGCACCTTGGGCATGTGAACACACCAAGGGACTTACCCAAGCATGAGGCAAAGCATGGGGTGGAAGAGACTAAGAGAAGGGGTGCACAAAATACATTGGGATGCGTTGACATGAGGAGCACACCAAATGTTGGGGCATGTCGATCCCGAGGGACACAACGGTTGACAAGAACATTGGTTTGTTTGGGAAAGTCGGTCCATGAAGGCTCACATTGGTTCATTTGGGAACATTAGTT
This sequence comes from Picea sitchensis, assembly GCA_010110895.2. Taxonomy (NCBI): domain Eukaryota; kingdom Viridiplantae; phylum Streptophyta; class Pinopsida; order Pinales; family Pinaceae; genus Picea; species Picea sitchensis. Next base: position 13,950 of record SNQJ01S0032712.1, read on the forward strand.
CGTGTAGGGGCACGACGCACCTAGAGGATGTGATGATTCATGGAGTTGACGTTTGGAGCCCATATAAGAGCACAAGGCACATAAATGAGAAGGCATAAAGCAAGTGAAGAGGAAAAGATCAAATCTAAGGTTTTGAGGTAGATTTAGACAAGGAGGGGAGAGATCCCTCAAGGAGCCAATTCGCTCCACTTGGGAGGACTTGTGTTTCCTTGAGGTGATTCGGTGGATAGAGTTGGGGCGACCTTCTTTGGGTTGAGTCTAGAAGAAAGCAAGGTGACTTTGGAGTTGGGAAGTCTTGTCATAGGTCTAGGTGAGGCATGCTATGAGAAAAAATCGTAGGTTTGTGATAGAGAAGAGATAGTGAGTCAGTGGCGGGTGCTTATTTGGGATGCACCACAGGAGTTGAGAAATTTGTTGCGACAGATGAGTCTTGGTGTGATGAATATGTGTATGAGTGTCTTTGAGGTGAGGCGAGTTTTGCAGTGTTTCCCAAGTTGTAAACCAATCCGATAGTGCTCATATTGTAATTGTTTCGCAATAATAAGACTTAGATGGGTGTTAGGCATGTTTTGTGTGGCCCACACTATATCTATGTGTCTATTGTCTATTTCAAAAGTCTTCTCTTTGTTTCTCATGCTCATGGATGTATGCTTAAGTGACTAAGTGTTAAGCTATTAACAAATTGTCTAAGTATACAAGTGAGTTGTACTAGAGTAGGAGAGTGGCTCACTTGTAGCCTATAATGGAGGATGGGTATGCTCTAGGTGAATAAGCATAGTTCAGACAAGGTATCCATAGTGTTTCCAATCAGCCAAGTAAGAAATTACACGATGTTGCACGCCCTTAGGAGTTGCACGATTGTAAGATTCAGGCATGAGTTATGTGGGGACATGACACCTTCCAATTTGAAGAACTAAAATCATCTAATATTTCCAAAATATTTAACACCTCATTAGCCTTAAAGGAACAAAGAGAGCATGCCCTGACTAATCTGAATCATAGGAAAAATATGGTGAGAAGTATTTTGATAAGAGGGTTAAATTTGTAACTTTTGATGTGGGGTAGAAAGTCTTACTTTGGACTTCTACTCATTTGTATAAGGGAAAACACATGAAATTCCAAAAGTTTTGGTTGGGGCCTTACATAATTACATCTATTATTGGTACTAACACATGTTTTCTAAGGAATGAGAATGATAGGTTGTTTTAAGACTACCAATGGGTGTTATTTAAAACATTACATTTTTTTTTAATATAGTGGAATCAACAACTAGGGTGGGCTCATATTCACGTGACATGGGGTTGATTCCGACTGCTACCACTATAACCCCTAGACATGCCCATGTTTCCCCCATACACGACACACATGGCTAGTCGAGGTTTGAACCAACAATGTCACAAGGACTGCCTTAACAATCTACTCTATAACCAATTGATCTACACTCTAGGGGACTATTTAAAGTATTACATTGTTTCTAACCTAGTGGTACACAATTTGAAAGGTAATACATAAATAAATAAATAGATCTGTATTTTATATTTTTGTCTCTGTTTTCTTGGTTTCTTTTATTTTCATTTTTAGTAAGATTTAGTTTTAATTGGATCTTTATTTTGTAAGTTGCGGGTTTTACTTTGCATATTTTCTCACTTTTATGGTTGTTCTTTTTATTTTCTTCTTGATTTTAGTTTTGTCTAGTATTCCCTCATTATGAATTACCTTGACTTGAAAAGAAATCGATAGTGAATAACTATTGAATTTGCTTCACTTATTTGATTGCTAGCAATGTTGGTGGATCTTGATACTGACACCCTAGGGTACAAGAGACAATACACCTAATTTTTCTCTAAGAGGTTACACCTTGAAAGACACATTACCAATGTGGAGGATGAGAAGCCTATCCCCTTATTTTATCGATCTCTTCCCCCTTATTCATTGTCACTGCAAGAATATCACTAGCATACTTATGCATGAACGATCATTACTTTTCCCATATTGTCATGCTATGCTCATATTGAAGACATGTTATAAATGTCATAATTTACTAGTTTTCAAAATATCATAGTGTATGTTTTTCTCATTACCTAAAATATTGATTTGTGAAACCAATATTTTGAGTCTTAGCCTAGATGTTACCAACCCTCCCTATGGAAGTTGCCAATGTTGAGCCAAGCTTTGGCCAACAAAGTTACAAATTGCAAAGCATTGCAATTTCACTTGCTTTAGCCACCCTAAAAAATCTTCATCTTGAAAACTTCTATCTTTTTGCCTCTATCATCATGAAAAAAATTCCCCAACACATTGACACTAGAGAGGGATCCCATCCTTAAAAGTGATATAATTAGGGGAGCTATAAGGTTGTTTGTTGGTATTGAGGCACAATGAAGTTGTATGGCATGCAGACAACCTGTGGATAATTTACGACTTGTAGTTTTAGTTTCATAGTTACATATCTCTTACACAGGTATTATGTGGTTATATTCCTCATCTGCTATTATGGATTTATGGTTTGATGCTAATGCTTCTTTTACATGGACACACATCTATGGTGCTAACTTTGCTCTAGTTGCATTTATGGACCCATGGATTATTAATGCATTTGGAAGGTGGGTTTTGTGTTTACTTTGTGAGTTACATGGTTAGAAAAGTAAAATAAAAAGGGAAGGTCGAAGGCTTGGTTAGCTAAATAAGATATTTATCTTAAATATGGTATTATACATGCATCATTGCCTTGTCTTTTCTATTGTGTGAATGATATCAAACATGTAAACTTTGGCAAGGTAGTAGCATATACAACAACTTAACATAGTGCATATGTGTCACAAAGCCTTCACTACTTGTTGGTTGATGGTGTGGATTGTCATTTTGTTATATGATTCATCTTTGGTAAACATGTTTAGTTGGTATAATATTTGGTTTTCAAGTGCATGCATTCAATGTTTAGTTTTCTACCTCTCTCACTTGGTGTATATCCAAACCTTGGCCACCTTATTGGTACCTACACTAACATTTGTCTCTAAGCATTATTGTGAAGTTATTGGTGATTGTGGAGGACTATGAATTTCCAATTCTCATCTTGGCTTGCCACCTAAGAGGTATCATTGCAACTGGTTTTGTTTGAGTTATATCTTGATTGTTAGATATGGTGTCAATTTGGCCTTTTTCTTTTGTGAATTCTTGTTGATATTGATTCCCCTCCTTTGGGATTTCTTCTGTGTCATTCATCGAATTTTACCTAGGTCATGCATTGTATTATTTGGTTGGTTTTTCCTTTCCATTATGATGCCTTCTGAGTTAGAGAAACTCTTCTACTTAGGGTTTGAACTTGTATTTGGCATAGGCCGAAGGGTGTTGTTTTTATTATTGGTCTTTGCTCAACCTATGTCAAGTTTCAAAAGAAAAAAGAGGTTATAAAAAGCCAAACTCAACCTATGTCATTTGCTTAACTTAAGTCTTATAATTAAATTGTTATCTTTCATACATTCACTGTACATGGTAATTTGCTAATCCCTGTTGTTGTTTAAAAAAATTAAATATTTAAATTAAACATTTTTCTTATAAATAAAATATTAAATTTATATAATCATTTTTCATATCAATTTTATTTTCGTATAACTATAATGTCGAGAGCAATTTGTTTAAAATATACAAAAGTCATTTTGTATTTTAAAACTCTTACAAAGCTTTATATTTATCAATATCTATATATCACTAATAAATATTTTTTTATATAAATATGTATGCATATTCTTAAAAAAAAATAAAAAATAAAACAAGGACGAGCAGTTTTATAAGAAAAATTAGACAAAGAGCAATTTGTTTGTTCGAGAGATACAAAAGTCATTTCCCATTACTAAGATGAAAGTTTTGGGCATTTCAAATTTATGTTAGATAACGAATATTGGCACAAAAACTTGGGTGGAAATGAGTTGTTTCCATTGAAATAAAAATGAAATTAAACAAAGTTCAAAATCCAACAAAAGAAATGAACGTAATCTCTATAGTTTGCTATTACAATTCCAATTTTTTCCTATGGTTTTTGTTTGTTAGTGAGAGAACTTAGACCGCACTAAGAACATAATATTATTATTTATAAACAATACATTATTATTATTTATTTAACTATTTTCTTTTAGGTTTACTATTTTTAGATTTGTTATGATATAAATTTTAAAATAATCAAAGTTCTAGTGGCTCGTGAGTAGGACACGTGTAAAGAGTTTTCTAATCCCATATGGAATAAGGAAATCACCTTCTAATTGGGCAAAGGAAAATTGTGATGAGGAGATGATATTCAAATATAGATGTTATGGTTGTCGAGGGACTTGAACCTCACCCTTAGAGACCTCTCCCGTTGTTGTATGTGAGACTAGCGAAAGTGCGGCCCCACTTTGGAATTCAGCTGACTCTCTAGACAGTTCATGAATCCATAATGCTTCATCCATTCTTAAATTCAGTAGGCTCTTTGAATAGTTCACGGATCCGTAGTGCTTCATCCAGAGTCACCTTCTATGATGTTGTCAAGTTGAGTTGTTTGTGATATTGAGGCCCATAATAAAATTTAGAAAATGAAAATGGAGGAAAGTGATTGCAGTTACCATTCTGAATCTGTGTTTCTTTATGGGTGAAACTACTAACTCAGATGTTGTGGGCTATGGGTCTGTATCTTTTGCTTTATAAAACCCCTAACATTTTATAGTGGGGCACACTGCCGAAATCATGTATGTAATGTAATACAATACGACCTAGTGACTAAGGTGAGCGAATGATGTCGACACTATTGCAGAGGAAAGTGAAGTCAGAAGAATCTCTTTATTTAGGGATTCTATGCTATTGTTTAATTTGTTGAAAATCAGGATTCAGGAAGCTTGTGGAGTTAGGGTTTCCTAGAAGTACAAAGGAATGCAAAGAAAAATAAAAAAATGCTAACAAATGCTACAAGAGGACTAAGGCAGATAAACAATCCATATAATTGGTTCTGTAGTATCTAATCTTACCCTCCCTCCCGCCAGTTCTAGTAAGCCTTGTGGGTTGGGAGAAAGCAACATTAGTAGCATAGGAAGCACCAATCTAAGTTGACCAAGTATAACCCGATGATTCGACCAAGTATAACCCAATGATTCACCTGCATTCGAGCAAGAAACACCGATTGAAGTTTCTCTAGCACCAGTGAAAGTACTAGTCGAGCTAATTTTATATTATTCAATAAGGGTGACTAACCCACTACGTTTCTTGCATCTATAGTCGAGTTGATTTCATATTATCTAGTAAGGGCGACTAACCCATGATGTTTCTTGCATCTAGGGTCGGCTAGCTCTGTAGCAATATGGTGGCTCAACATGAAGGTATATAAGTTGGTCTATAGCTATTACTTCATTAGTTGGGGGTGGGTGTTCATCGTTGCATTGGTGCCTCATTATTTTATGAAAAATATGCAGCTATGGGCTAAAGGGTTGGGCCTATAACTACTAAGACTATAGTGTTACGAGACAGATCAAATGCAATTCTAGCAGGATGGACCAAATGCAATTCTAGCATCGACTGGCGGTGGCTAGGCGTGGTTATCTCTAGCATATCCAAAAATGTATGTATATGCTTGTATTTTACAACATTTGGTGGAGGCTAAGAACCATCCTACTAGTATGGTGATTCAATTTGTTCACTATGTACAAAGGGAAGCTAGAACTAGAACTTCAACTTGAAATGATGAATATGATGGATTGGATGCTCACCGTGCAAATTATATCATGACCAAGAAATCCAAAATTGTTGCTATGACCTGTACACATGCGACACTGAAGAAAAAATATTTTCTTTAGTTAGGTATTAAGTATGAAAATTTGCTAATGGAGGAAAGTGCACAAGTTTTGGAGATGGAAACATTCATACCTATCTTGTTATAAGGATAAGAATATTGACATGTAGAAAGAACAATATCATGGTTGCTTCTAGATCCATTTGCAAGTTTCAGACCATGCCCATTCCTCCTCTTGTTGTTTCTACAAATAGAGTAGAGCATGTGCTTCTCCTACTCCTAGGTATGTAGCTCCTTCTACGCCCAGGTATGTGGCTCCTTCGTATAGAATTGTCCCGTTGGTTTAAACGCTATTGCATGTGGAACTATTCATGTCAATTGAAATCCCATTGTAAATGGAAATTGAACGATGGGAGTGGATGGCAATGGCAGAGGAAATGGGTGGCTATGGCAGTGGCGATGCTAGGTGTGGAGCATGTGGTGGGAGTGTCAACAAATGTAAGATGGTGGGGGAGGAGGTAACTCAGGCCACACCCAATCCTCCTCTTGTTTTTTCTACAAATAGAGTAGAACGTGTGCTTCTCTTACTCCTAGGTATGTGGCTCCTTCATATAGAACCGTTCCACTGGTTTAAACGTTGTTGCATGTGGAACTATCCATGCCGATTTAAATCCCATTGTACGCGACAATTGAACGGTGGGAGTGGATGGCAATGGAAAATGCAATGGATGGCTATGGAAGTGGCAGTGGTAGGTGTGGCAATGATGGTGGGAGTGTAACCAAATGAAAGAGGATGGGGGATGCAGTGATCTGTAGTGTGGCATAAGGTTTTGGTCTTTTAGAGCTTCAATTTCCATCTTTGTCAAAACCTGCAAAAGAGCTTAGACTGTAGTGTTGCAAAAGATCTTATACTGTTGTGTTTCCTTGTCAGAAATTCCAAACTGCCTTGTCATAACCTTATGTTGACCAAAATTTGGTCACCTATATGTTCTTGCTCTTGGAATGATAAAATATTTTGACATAAAAAGAAGAAAATTTTGGAACTCTTATAAGTTCATCACATATCCCTCAGTATCAGCTTCTCCATGGATTTCGAAGAATCAAAATCCAAGTTTCTACGATCGAGATATGCATAACTTTGTCTAACAGTCCAATGGAGATATTACAAGAAGAAATATGAAGAATTTTCTAAGTGTCATGTTCTCCTCTCCTTTCTCTTCACCTATATTCATTATCTCATTCTATACTTATTCCTTTTTCCCATTGCTCTCATATTCCCCTTACTACTCTCCACTCTTAACCATTTCTCCATTTCCCCCTCTCCCTTCCTCTCATTTCCATACTTAACCATTTTTTTCTTTTCCACTCTACTTCTACTACCTCTTTCATACTTAGTCTCATTTTCAAACTCTTCTTCTCTCGTCTCTTCTTTCAATACTCAACACTTATAATTTTCACTCAACATCTCTCTCTCCATACTTTACATCACTCTTCTCCCATACGCTCAACTCTCCCCACTTAGTTTTTTTTTGGGACTCTTCCCTCATTTCCTCATCAGGTTCGCAGGTTGGTGGATTCATACATTCCCTCACCTCCTCACACTCCCTCACCCACCAACCCAATGTCTACATATTACACTCTCTACCTCTGATGCCTATATTTCTCCCCTTACCCTCCTTCTCACTCAATACATTAATACTTAGAATATTTTATGAGTTTGTCAGGTTCACGGGTTGGCGGACTCACGGGGGCATTCACCTCTCCTCTTTCACCTCTACCAACCCGTCATGATCTTAGTCCCTCACTTATCCTCTCTTCCATTCTCTTATACTTAACTTTTTATCTTAATTTTCCTCCATTACACCACCAGACAATAAGAACTTTCCACATATCAAGCACTCACTCCTTGACACACGACAGTTAATGGATGCTTCCACATGGTAGCTTACCAATGGAGACACATAGAAGTTTTATTGGTTACACGTGGATACAAGTATCCTATCAGGAGATGACACATGGAAATATGTGAATGGATGATTCATAAGTGACTTGGCACGAGGTGGAGGCTCATTGGTTGACTTGGCATGAAAAATTATTATTTTATTCAACAATTTTCTAAGGGCTCGTTCTGTGGCTCTCCACAATCTTTTTTTTCTTTTTCTTACTAAGTGTATTACCCACTTAGTATTATAAATGTTGAATATTCAAACATCCCAATGCATGTGGGATGAGGATTTATGCCCAAAAGTCGAATTTCATGAAGAAAAGGACGAAGTTCATCCAAGGGCCCAGATTTGCCCATCAATTTTGATCGACAATGGCTGAGTGTTAATCTTCCAGAGGCTATAATTTGAGCTACGAGTGTCGAAATCGCAAGATATTTCGACATAGACGATGATGGTATAGGTTTCAAGTGTTGAAAGGTGATACATTTTTCCTAGAAATTAAAATATCAGTCAACTTCATTTTTAATGGGCCTATGTGACAACTACTGAGCTTCATGAGCTCATATCTTGAGATCTGAGCGATGGATTTGCACAAACTTTATATCATTGGAAAGAAAAGTCAATGAAGATCACATTATAAGTGATTTCCATGGCTAAAAAGTTGATTATCATTCCCAGGAAATTAAATATCAATCCTCCTATTTTAAATGGGAAATTAATTAAATTGTGAAAATAACAGTTTATTTATAAACTTTTATTAAAAAAGAAAAGGGACCCATTTTCAATATACGTATATTAATGATGTGAGTTCATTAATGATGACTTAATGAGGCAGTATTTAAAGATAATGTTTCAAGAAGAAACTTGTACAGGAAATTCAAGAGAGAAGAAACCCTAACTACTCAAGTAGTTAGAAAATATCATATTAAAAAGAGAAGAGAGGCTTCATCAAAGGCTCCAAAAATCATAGTTATCAGAGGGGTAGGGAATAAGATCAGAGAAATAAGAAGGTACAACCATGAATATATAGCCAAGCTTCTAATGAAGGAAAATAAGTCTCCATCTTCTCCACTCTTTCTATTCTTCTACGCCAATTCTCGTAGCTTTATGCTTGAGTCTACTCTTTTAAAATTCTTTGAGATGATCAAATTATTCTCTCCTATTTTTCGTGAGGAATACATCGATGCACTTATATATAAGGTTGTGTGTGTGATTCTGATTACAAAGAAATTCGGATGTTGAAGCCCTCCTTCAATCTTTTCTGTTGTTAGAATACTACTTGCTTCATATAAATGTCATATCAGGTTATTGAAGAACAATTTTCATTTTATAAATTTGAGCAATAAAGATCTAGGATTTKTTGCCTAAGCATTATCCTAATGCAAGATATTCAAGATATATATTTTATCCAAAGAGGAKTACCACCTCTCTAAAAGCGCAGGGGGATTCATATCCTCGTGAGGTTGTCRTTTCGGTGTTGATGGATTCAAGCGTTAACACCTTCAAACTAGCAAGTAAGAAATTTTGGTTTTTAAATTAATTTGTTAAGTCTAACAATGGAGAAAATAAAATGTTATACATGGGGAATAAAGTCCCATCATATAACATTCAGCCAATGAGAAATCAGATTCTTAAAATTTGATAAATAAGAAAACAAATTTGTTTTTAAAAATAAATCTCATTTATATCATTTTTTTGCAAAACTTAGGAGATGTTGCAAAAGTGTTGTGAATTAATAAGAGGTGTTGGCCCTTGACCACGTTTTGAGGACCCTTGGTCATTTTTGACCATTTTGGGACTTCGACAGGCTGTCGAATGCAGAGCGCAAGTCGAAGCGGAGATCGCGGGATCTTGGCCCCTTTTTAGGACTTTTTGGGTTTTGGGATTATGTAATGGGTATGGGGATGTCGGCCCATGGGTTTACCCATTATTAGGCCTATTTTGTAATGAATAAATAGAAGTATAGGCGATGTAATAAGTAGTGACTAGTCAGTGTGAGACATTGTTGCTAAGTGAAAAAGTAGATCTGTGTGATTTGTCTTTGTGAGACTGTGTGAGACTTGCAAGGCTAAGTGCAAGCAACTATAAAAGACTATGTAAGGCTATGTTCCTAGATCTACTCGGGAAAGGAGGATCTAGCAAGGTGCACATATCTCCTGTCCTCTACGGAGTTGATTTGGAGGCCTTGTGCATGTAAGAAGATTGAAAGAAGCTAATAAAACGAAGAGTTGGTGGACGTATCCCCAAGGAGGGGGTGAACCACGTATATCATGTGTTATGAATGCTTTGTGCTTTATGATTGCTCTCTTGTTTATGTGATTCAATGCTTAGTGCATTGTTAGATGATAGATGAATCTAATATGATATCTTAGTGATGAATAATGTGAATGAATGCTAGATCTGATCTCTATTGGTATGCTTAGTGCTTGAATCCATTGGATCTATGTGAATGTTGTGCTGATATGTTGCTAGGGTTTAGTTGCACTATGAATTAAGGTTGAATATTAATGAATTGTAATTACTAAGTGCTCTATTAAGGTGTTACAATCATATATCTGTGTCCCAGCTAAGGTTGCAGACATCTGAGTCCTGCAACCACCCCTACCTCTACCTCGGGTGAGACTT
>SNQJ01S0032712.1:42698-53884 GCA_010110895.2 Picea sitchensis
TCTTTTCCAACCTATTCCAAAGGTTTTTCCTAGGAACCATGTCAAAAGCTTTTCTAAAGTCAACAAAACAACAAAAAAGATTGGTTTTAGTATTGTGAAACTCCTCTGCAATGATCCTAAAGGTAACAAGACGGTCCACAGTTGAATGATATCTCCTAAACCCGACCTGTCCTTTATCTCTTTTACTGTTGTTAGGATATTTAGACACTTAGGAGTTAGTTAAGAACTACTTGGTCTAATGTATCGTTAGGTACAAGTGTGTTTCTTAGTGTGTTTCTTTAGTATGCATTAGTATACATTTGTAGTTAGGACATTTGACGGTCACTATATGTTCCCGACATAGAGTGATCTGATGGTTCATACTCTCCTCGATCTTAATGGCCATTGATCTATGGCTTAACACCCGATTGGTCCATGATATTTATTTAAAGAACATTGAGGGTCATTTTCTAATGATCGATTGTGAGAAACTCTTTTGTAAAATCTCTTTGTAATTTTTTTCTTTTTCGTTAATAAACTGCTCCAAGTGGCTGCGTTGGCTGGGGCTGTGTATGTTTCCCCGTAGGGGTTTTACCATGTGAAAACATCAATGTGTTGATATTTGATCTGGTTATGTGAGTTGTTACTAAATTTCGTCATCCTCTATTGGAATACCTGTGTTGTCGAACATGGTATCAGAGCCCGTTTGAAGACCCGCTCCTGTTGTAGATCGAGATCGTGAAGCCGAGTTTCCGCATATCCATTTTCTGTCATTTTCATACATGTATGGGCTGAGAGGACTGTTCCATTGCGTTTGGCGCACTCATTTCATTTAGGAACACTTTTTGTTTCACTCAAAAAGGTTTTCGTTTGCCCAAGATACGACCATTACAGTGAGATCTGGAGGTATAAAGCTTGAATACACATTTTTTAAATTTTTGCAGAGTAGTATTTTGGTTTTATTTCTGTTTTGTATTATTTATTTCTGAGTTGCTACTCTTTTAGATCTGCATATGCTCTTTTCCCCGCGCCCTGTGCGATCTCAGAAAATAAAAATTGATAGGAAAAGGTGTATCTTCCGGGTAAGCTAACCGAGATCTAACCCTTGTTGTCATCGAGAAGCAAATTTTTTTTCTTGTGTGAAAATAGTTTTTTTTTTAGCACGCTTTCCAAGGACGTCTCCAACAAAAACAACAACAATCCTCTTTCTGAATATTATAATATGTTTTGCTAGACCATTTGGTTAAAAGTTGCCTTATTAAGTAAGAGGTCTTGACTTCAAGTCTCTCTTTTGTTACTTTTTTGAAAAAGTTCATGCTAAAATTGTAAAGTGCATTTCACTTCAAGTATAAAAGTGAATCATTATAAGTAGCTTTAATATTTTATTTTAGAGTTATTTATTTTGCAAACAGTTTTTCTGTTATAAAGTAACTTCATTGTAAAAGTGATCCCCACTTCTCTTTATAAAAGTGGGTCACTTCATAAAACAACTTACACTATCATGTGGTCATTTGGTTACCGTTTATGCATTTTTTTTAAAAGGGCATAACTCTCACATCCGAAGTCCGTTTTCAGTGTCGTTTTTTTTTAAAACTGCATAACTTTTTGAGCTCTTTCCATTCACATCATCAGTTTCAATTTTTAAATCCATATTATCTTCATATTTAATATGGCTTCTACAAGTAATGTCTTGCTTACCATGACCAACTACTTCCAATGGAAATCTCATATGAAAGATTTATTAAGAAGTAAAGGTTTGTACCAGATTACCTTGGGAAAGGAAAAAGCACCCAATGATGATGATAAGAAAGTGAAATTGGCTAATAGGAGTGATGAAGCACCTGGACTAATTGGAATGTCCATCTCTCCTAATTTAAGGTTCCACCTTAAAGAAATCAATGACCTCGAAGAAGGTTGGGAAAATATTGAATATGTGTTTGGTAAACTCATTATTATTCGAGCACAACAGTTAGAAAATAAGGTACTGGCCTTGATTCCAAGTGATTTTTGTTGCCTTGGAGACTATCTATCTAAGTTTAAAACACTCATAATTTTATGTGAAGAATGTGAGGTAAAAATGGAGGAAGAGTGTTGCATCTATCTTATTGTTTCTATGATAGGTAGTGCATATTATGTGTTTGTATATACCTTTTATGCCATGAGAGAGGCTCTAGGGAAAGATTATCAAAAACCCACTCTTGAGTCCTTTTGTGCTACTTTGATTAGAGAGGAAGATAATCTTGTACAACTTGGAGTGATCAGAACTGCAAGTACCTCCAACAAAGCCTTAGTTGCCCAGTAGAAAGATAAACCCAAGTATCCCAAGAAGCAACATCCTCGCTACAACAAAAAGCAACATAAGGGTCCCAAACTCACTTAGACAGCTTCAACTCCTAATGGTGACAAAGGAACAAAATATAAAAATAAGAAGACTAACAAACATTGCAACTTTTGTGATAAAGATGGTCATGATGAGTCCAAATGTTTCAAGAAGATGACAGCTTTAGAAGAAACAATGAAGAAGCACAACATCAATATTGATTCTACTTCTTCTTCTTCTTCTCATGGACATGCACTTTCCACTTCTGGTTTCTCCTTCAATAAAACTTCTACTTCTTCTTCTTATGAGTGGCTTATTGATTCCGAAACATATTATCATATGGTTAAAGATAAAGACATATTTTCCGCTCTAAATGAATATAACACTAAGAAAATATTTGTTGGTGATGATAGATCTCTTAGCGTTGTAGGATCTGGAATAGTTCAAGTAGATAATGGTCATTTCAATGATGTATTATGTGTTCCAAAACTTTATTGTAACCTTCTATCAGTCTATCAAATCACTCATTCAGGTGAAGGTAAAACCGTAGAGTTTTCACCTCACCAAGTTGTAATCAAGGATCTAAAATATCCTAAGCATGTTCTTGCAACTGGAATTGTTGATCATATTACTAGGTTGTACAAGTTTGACAACTTTGGGTTATCATCTTTTTCATCAGTTTTTGTTGCTCATAGCGATGCTTGAGCAAAATTTGGCATGAGAGGTTTGGTCATCTAAACTATCACTCATTGCAGAAACTATGTAATCAACAAATGGTGACTGGTATTCCTCTTGTTTCATGCAGAGATAGTGTTTGTGCCAGTTGTGTTCTCGACAAGCATCATCAGGACAATTTTGACAAACGTGCCTCTTGGCACGCCTCGGGCCCTTTGCATCTTGTTCACAGTGATTTGTGTGGTCCACTTTCTTCTCCTTCCTTTTCTGGGTGCAAGTATTTCTTAACTTTAATTGATGATTTTTCCAGACGTACTTGGGTTTACTTCTTAAAACTTAAGAGTGAATTTTTTGACAAGTTTTTGGCCTACAAGGTCCTTGTAGAAAAACAATCTGGACATCAAATTCAAAAGTTAAGAACAAATAATGGAGGTGAATATGTGAACAATAATTGTACAAGTTATTTCATTACACGGGGCATCCAAATGCAACACATTGTTCCATATACACTACAACAAAATGGTGTTGTTGAGAGAAAGAACCCCACATTAAAATAAATGGCTAATTGTATGATCCAATCTAAGGGATTAATTATAAAGTATTGGGCGGAAGAAATCAACTGTGCAAATTACATAGTCAATCGCACTCCCACAAAGGCTCTTAAAAATATAACACCGAAAGATGCTTGGACTAAAATTAAACCAGATGTAAGTCACTTCCATGTATTTGGCAGTACAGCATGGGCTCACATTCTTGATGAGAAAAGGAAAGCATTGCAGCCTAAAAGTGAGAAGTGTATATTTGTTGGTTATTTTTAAGATGTCAAAGGTTATAGACTTTTTCAACCACATTGTAATGAAATTATTCTTAGAAGAGATGTTAAATTTTATGAAAATCTCTTGGCCTATGAGCCTAATTCGAAAGTTGTACCTTCTTCGACCTGCGAGCCATCTTCGACATTTGTGCCTTCTTCTGTTCCTATTATGGTTTCTTCTTCAGATGATCACAGTGAGGATGAAAATCCACCTCCACCTACCCACCTTCGTCCATATGAGTCCTTTGAACCTGGACTCACACCAATTCCACCGCTTGCTAGATGGGTTCGTTCAACACGAGAAGCAGCTAGTGGTCTTGTCGGTGATCCTTCAGATCAGCATCGAACACGTTCACAGTTCCAATAAGCCTCTTCTCTTTTGTCTCAAGTTTCATAGACGCATGATCCAAAGACATTTACAGAAACTTCAGGTCATCCAGATTGGGATACAACAATGAATGAAGAGTATCGTTCTTTAATGAAAAATGATACTTGGGATCTTGTAGCTCTTCCAAAAGGAAGAAAACTTATCAGATGTAAATGGGTCTACAGAACTAAGTATGCATCATATGGAAGTGTTGAAAGACACAAGGTTCAGTTAGTTTCCAAAGGATTTTCCCAAGTTGAAGAAATTGACTATAATGAAACCTTTTCCCCTGTAGCCAAAATGAATTCCATCCGCCTTGTTCTTTCCCTTGTTGCCTCACATAAATGGGAGGTCCATTAGATGGATGTTAAATCTTCCTTCTTGCATGGATATTTGCAAGAAGAAATCTACATGGAACAACCTCCTGTCTATGTCCAAAATGACTCTATCCTTGTATGTCGCCTTAAGAAATCTCTTTATGGTCTTAAGCAAGCTCCTCGAGCTTGGTATGCCAAAATGGACATCTTTCTTATTGACATTGGATTATCTAGATGTCATTATGATCCTAATGTCTATACCAAGAAAGTAGGAAGCCATCTCATAATCCTTTTCCTTTATGTTGATGACCTTATCCTTACTGGTAGTGGCTCAAAACTTTTAAACCATGTGAAAACCAGCCTTAAGAAGAAATTTGAAATGACAGACTTAGGATTTTTGTACTATTTCCTTGGCCTCCAAGTTTTTCAAACCAATGAAGGAATTTTTCTTTCCAAGTCTAAGTATGCTTGTGAAATTCTTTGTCGCTTTTACATGGATGATTGTAAACCAACCCCTTTTCCCTTCCAGTCTGGAGTCAAGCTTAATGCCACCTGTACTTCTCCTGAAGTTGATGCCACTATGTATCATTAGTTGGTTGGTAGCCTCTTATACTTGACTCATACCCATCTTGATCTTTCCTTTGTTGTTGGTATTGTTGCCCGATATATGAAAACACCCAATGAAATCCATTGGAAAGAAGCTAAAAGGATACTTCGCTATGTTTGTGGTACAGTTCAGTTCGGGATACGTTACAGTTCAGGGGGGACTCCTTTATTGGTTGGTTTCACTGATTCAGATTGGGCCGGCAACCCTGATGATCAGAAGTCTACTGTAGGTTATGTTTTCAGCCTTGGTTCAAGACCTGTCACGTGGGTCTGTAAGAAACAACAAGCTATTGCACTTTCTTGAGCAGAAGCATAGTACCGAGCAATGGTAAATGCAAGTCAGGAAGCCTTGTGGCTTTGATAGATCCTTTCAGATTTTGGATTCGAACAACAACATCTGACCAACCTCTGGTGTGACAATCAGAGTGTCATCAAACTCGCCAAAGACCTAGTTCAACATCAATGCAGCAAGCACATCGAGCTACACATGCACTTCATCAGAAAGCTCATTCATGCCCAATTTATTGAAGTGCTCTTTTGCCCTACAGAAGATCAAGTTGTAGACATTTTCACAAAGTCTCTTACAGGAGAGAATTTTTCCAAACTTCGATCTAAGTTAGGATTTCAAGAAGTTTTCATTAAGGGGGGATAGGCTCTAATGCCTCCTTCGTTCTCCTATTGTGTCAACATCGTAAATCCTTCAATCCTATCCCAAGTTATTCTTAAGGGGGGATGTTCGGATATTTAGACACTTAGGAGTTAGTTAAGAACTACTTGTTCTAATGTGTCGTTAGGTAACAGTTTGTTTCTTTAGTATGCATTTGTAGTTAGGACATCTGACTGTCACAATATGTTCCCGACATAGAGTGATCCGATGGTTCATACTCTCCTTGATCTTAATGGCCATTGATCTATGACTTAACACCCGATTGGTCCATGATATCTATTTAAAGAGCATGGAGGGTCATTTGCCGATGATATATTGTGAGAAACTCTCTTGTAAAATCTCTCTGTAATATTTTTCTTTTGCATTAATAAACTACTCCAAGTGGCCGCGTTGGCTGGGGCCGTGGATGTTTCCCCATAGGGGTTTTATCACGTGAAAACATCAGTGTGTTGATATTTGATCTGGTTATGTGAGTGGTTATTGAAGGTGTTCGTCCTATGTTGGAATACYTGTGTTGTCGAACAACTGTGACTTTCTAGCCAAAGGCTAATCTTCTTTACCAAAATAATTCCATAAAGCTTGGCTAAAATCAGGCTAATCATAATGGTCCTATAATTAGAGGGAATGTTTCTATCCCCATTTTTTAAAATAACAACAATGAGGCTTTGCATCCAAGGTTTAAGGAATCCCTGCTTGACCGCTAAATTGAAGAGCTTGTGTATGTGAGGGATAAGGATAGGCCCTCTGATTTTAAAAATTCTAGCTTGGTAGCCTTCAATGTTCTTAGCTTTCCCATTTGCAAGTCGCTTAACCCCAAAATCTATGTCATCTAAAGAAAAAAAATCATCCTTTGTAGGGACAATAAGAATGGTGTACATGGAATTAAGGAACTCATAAAGACTTTTAAGGTAGGAATTCCAGTCCCTTAAGGGAACCCTATTATTTTATTTAGTATTGCGGTTTATAATTTGGCTCCAGAACTTCTTAGGATCCAACTTATATAGTTGTGAAAGCTGGTCTTGCCTTTTATTGATATAATACCTTTTTTTCCCTTTTAATTAGGGATGTGTATGTAATTATCTTATCAAGTTTTAAGGACTTATTAGAAGCATCCCTAATGGATTTCCTAGCAATTATATATATATGGAAAAATTGACGATTTCAAAAATTAAGTGAACGTCATCAATGACGTGTAAATTTAAAAATTATCTATATTTGACGATTAAAAATGGAAAAAGGGGTAAATACCTGTCAAATTTAA
Source organism: Picea sitchensis (assembly GCA_010110895.2). Lineage (NCBI taxonomy): Eukaryota > Viridiplantae > Streptophyta > Pinopsida > Pinales > Pinaceae > Picea > Picea sitchensis. The sequence goes on from SNQJ01S0032712.1 coordinate 49,705, forward strand.
CCATTTCCTAATGGTGGGTTAACGATGTTTTCTTGAGAGACTTGACGAAAAGATTAGGTGGGGTTGCTAAATTTTTTAGTAATCGAAATATGTGCGTAGGCAAATGGTGACGGGATGACCATACTTCATGTATGTCCATCAAGCATCACTGAGTCTTAATGACTCTACAGGTGGGTGGATAGTGCTCACATGATTGTTTTATGGGAAATCAAGTTAGATCACTGACATGTAACTTTACGCTTCTACACTCCCAAGAAAGTGGAGGAATATTGGGCTCATCTTTCCATTGTAAATTGACTCTTGTCTCAACTTCATTCCTTATAGACGTTCCTCTTGGAATGTTGTATTAAGAAAACATACCATTCATAATACGTGTATATAAATAAAAATGGTTGATTATCTGAACTCCTTGCTAAGTCATTAGTGATTAGTGACTAAACCTTATTGCTGGTGAATTACCATGCACATTGAATGTGTGCAAGATAAGAACTTAATTATAACACTTACGTTAAATGTTAAATGTGTATTTTTAATATATTTTTTGAATTTTATTAATCTTTATAATTATTTGTAATTTATTATATGATTTGTTTTAATCATATTAAATTACATAGAGATTTTTCTCATCATAGTGAGCCAATAAAAAAATGACATAGGTCGAGTGTAGCTTCTTATGATCCCCTTTTTCTTTTGAAACTTGACATAGGCTGAACAAGGACGAACAATACAAACAACACTCTTGGGCCTGTGCCAAATACAAGTTCAAACCCTAAGTATAAGAGTTGCTTGAGCTTATAAGGCATCATAATGGCAGGGATAAACCAACCAATTAATACAATGTGTGACCTAGGTACAAATCAACAAATGAGAAGGAGGAAATCCCAAAGGAGGGGAATCAATAATTCACCAAATAAAAATACCAAATTGACACCATATCTAAAACTCAAGCTATAACTAAAAAAAAACTAGTTGCAATGATACCTCTTAGGTGCCAAGCCAAGATGAGAACTACAAATCCAGAATCCTCCATAGTCACCAACAAATTCACAATAATGCTTAGAGTAAAATGCTAGCATAGGTGCCAATACAGTTGCCAAAGTTGGGATATACACCAAGTGAGAGAGGTAGCAATCTAGTGAGAAGGATGGGCTCTGAACAGTAACAACAACAACACCAACAAAAAGAAATGGAACTCCAAATCAGTGAGGCCAAGAATAAGCAAATGACTAAGTAATGGCCAATACGCAGGGTAGGCTAAGTCCTCAAGAAACAAGAGCAAAAATCAATCGCTGGATTCCATTCAATAGTGAAAAATGAAGGGGGATCAATTGCCAACTAGAAATGTTAAATGTGGGTGTATTGTGCTAGTGCAAAAGGTAAAGGTGGCAAGTAAAGGATAGACCAAGGTGGAGGAGAAATCCCAAATCCGAGTATGGTACCATGATGGAAAATCTCCCTAGTTAAATGTCAGGTGGAGAACATTGAATGCACAGGCTCAAAAAACAAATAGTATACCAACTACAACATGTTTACCAAAGATGAATCATATAACAAAATGTCAGTGCACACCATCAACCAACAAGCAATGAAGGCCTTGTAACACATATGCTCTATGTTAAGTTACATTGTATATGTTAATACCTTGCCAAAGTTTACATTGTTGATATCATTCATATCATTGGAAAGACAATGCAATGATGCATGTATAATACCATATTTAAGATAAAGATCTTGTTGAGATAACCAACCCTCGGGCCTTTCTTTCTTATTTTACTTTGACATCCATGTAACTCACAAATTCAACATGGATCCCACCTTCAAATGCATTAATACGCCATAGATCCAGAAACGAAACTAAAGCAAAGTTAGCACCGTAGATGTGTGTGCATGTAAAAGAAGCATTAAAATCAAACCATAAATCCATAATAGCAGATGAGGAAGACAACCACATAATACTTGTGCAAGATATATGTACCAATGAAACTGAAACCTACAAGTAAAAAATTATCCACCTATTGTTTGCATGCCATACAACTCCATCGTGCCTCAACACCAATAAACAATCTTATAGCTCCCCAAATATCACTTTTAAGGATGGGACATCTCTCTAGTGTCAATGTGCTGGGAATTTTTTTCATGATGATAGAGACAAACAAATATAATTTTTTAAGACGAAGATTTCTTAAGGTGGCTAAAGTAAATGAAATTGTAATGCTTTTCTGTTTTAACTTTTTCATCCAAAATTTGGCTCAACATCGACAACTTCCAAATGGAGGGTTGGCAACATCTAGGCTAAGACTCAAAATATTAGTTTAACAAATCAATGCTTTAGGTAATGAGAAAAACATGCACTAAGATATTTTGAAAACTAGTAAGTTATGACATTTATAGAAGGTATTCAATATGACCAGAGCATGAAAACATGGGAAAAGTAATGATGGTCCATGCATAAGTATGCTTGGGATATTCTTGAAAGGATGAAGAAGGGGGAAGAGATCAATAAAATGAGGGGATAGGATTCTCAATTTGTCTTTCAAGGTGTAACCTCTTATAGAAAAAATAGGTGTATAATCTCTTGTACCCTAGGGTGTCAATATCAAGATCCACCAACATTTCTAGCAATCAAATAAGTGAAGCAAATTCAAGAGCTATTCACCATCAATTTATTTTTGAATTTGAGGTAATTCAAAACCAGGGGATACTAGAGAAAACTAAAATCAAGAAGAAAAGAAAAAGAACAACCATAGAAGCAAGGAAATATGCAAAGTAAAAGATGCAAATTACAAAATAAAGAGACAACTAAAACTAAATCTTACTAAAAACAAAAACAAAATCAATCAAGAAAACAAAAACAAAAATATAAACTATAGTTCTATTTATTTATTTACTTATTACCTTGCAAATTATGTACCCCTAGGTTAGGATCAATGTAATGTTTTAAATAGTCTTCTGAGGTGTAGATCAGGTGGCGATAGAGTGCACTTTAAGGCACTCCTTGTGACATTGTTGGTTCAAACCTCGACTAGCCGTGTGTGTTGTGTGTGGGGGAAATGTGGGTATGCCTAGAGGCTACATTAGTAGCGGTTGAAATCAGCCCCATGTCACGTGATCACAAGCCCACCCTAGTTGTTGATTTTGCCAAATACAAAAAAAAAATGTTATGCTTTAAAAAACACCCATTGGTAGTGTATGAAAACAACCTATCATGTTCATCCTTGAGATAATATATGTGTTAGTGTCAATCATATATGCAATTATGTAAGGCCCCAACCAAAGCTTTTGGAATTTCATGTGTTTTCCCTTATCCAAATGAGAAAAATCCCAAAGTAATACTTTATACCCCACATTAAAAGTTGGAAATTTAACCCTCTTATCAAAATACTTCCCACCTTCTTTTGCATATGATTGAGATTAGTCAGGGAATTCTCTCTTTGTTCCTCTAATGCTAACAAGGTGTTAAATATTTGGGTATTAGAGGAGTTTAGTTATTCAAATTGGAAGGCAAGCTGAAAGGATGCCAACTCCAGTTAAATGGGCATGCCAACTTCCTACCCATATAACAATGGGAAATGAGCCTTCTTGTGCTAATTTTGGTCTAGTGCAATCAACCCATAAGGCATAGAAGAGTTCAGTATGCCATTGAAAACATTTATCTCCTATAATATTTTTCAAGATCTTTATCAAGATTTTATTCGTGGATTCCACTTAGCCATTGCCCTAGAGGTAATAAGTGGAAGAAGTTACATGCTTGACCCCAAATCTATTGCAAATTTCTATCAATTTCATAGAGATGTAGTCTTATTATCATAAAATATCTCTAAAGGTAGGCCAAAATGAGAAAATATGTTTACCTCCAAAAAGGTGATCACTTGTTCATCTTTTACATTTTTAATGGAACAACTTTAGACCGCTTGGTGAAGTAGTGAGTAGCTGTAAGAATGAAAAAATGACCAATTGAAGACAAAGGGTTGATTGGGCCAATGAAATCCAAATCCCATTTAGCAAGAGGGAATTCAAGGAGAATGAGATATAAGGGCATGACCGAAATATTCTCTCTTCTTCTCATTCAATAAAAAATGTCACAAGATTGCACAAATCGACAAGAATCCTTGAAAATTGAAGGCCAATAGCAAGTTATTAGTTCAAGGGATTTTATGGGAAATAGCCTTAGCAACAAAAT
>SNQJ01S0032712.1:53894-66163 GCA_010110895.2 Picea sitchensis
TCTAAGCCGTCAAAATCACCCGGGGATCGCACCCGGCCTGAGCCACACCAACCCTTAACATGGTTGGATTTTTTGTCCCTGCAGGTTTCGAACCTGTGACTTTAACATCACGGAGTGGCTTAACAAAACACTCCGTCACCGACTGTCCTACACCTCGGGGTTTCCAAAGGATTATATTATTGTCATCTCTCCGAATGGATTTATTTCAAGTTATTATTCAGCTGAAGAATACTCTTGTCAACCTAAATAGCATGCAACAAATCCATAATGAAAAGAGAAGAACTGTTCAAGAGACTCATGGAAATAGACCTAGCAGGAGGTGCTAACAAAGTACAAGACCCTAAATTAATTCTCAACTCAATGTTTCTAACAAAGAAACAATTTGACTTGAGATATTTAAAGGGTCATCCGTTGAAATTTTTTATGGCATACTCGAATATAATGAAGATGAAATAGACAATTGGCTAGTTGATTATTTCGTGAAAAATCAAGATATTGAGGAAGCAATACATGGTATTTATCTTGACTTAAGAGACTTGGAAGGTGAGTTATTCAACATTAAAATCCGACATTAAATACACGTCGCACCAATGAAAAAATATATTGAAGATTGGTTCAACAAGGCAATCGAAAAATTAACCAAAGAAGGGAAAGAAACAATTGAGATGGTTCTTGTAACCATCAATGAAGACAATAAAAGGACAACAACAAGAAAGTGAAGACACGAGATACCATCAGAGTAAGTTCACATTGATCACATTTTTCTTTCTTTATCATTTTTTCATCCAGTTACTCCACTTCTTTGACTAGAAAGGTTTAACTGAAATCTAATAAATTCTCCCTTTCTTCTTTCCATGTCTTGCTACTTTGCATCGCCCACCATTCTCCTTCTACAACTTACTTCTTGTTCAAATTTTATTTATGGTCCGCGGGAGCCCCAATCCCAGTCCTAAGGACAAACACATTTAAATTTCAAAGCTTTGTAACAGACTATATATTTTTTCAAAAATCCCAATAGAACTATTTTGGGATCAGTTTCGACTGTACTTTGTAACTCTGAGTTTTGAGTATAAAGTATTTGAGATTTATCTATCATTATCTTTATTTGAGCCCCCCCTGTTTTACTCTATTAAAGTTTTCTTATGCATGCAGACCATCTTCTTTTATTTTATGTGATCATAAATATTTAGTTTAACTATGATGGATGTGAGGAAACTTTGTTTATATCTTTCAAATGTATGAAGTGTGCGGTTCCTGGTCATTTCTCAGGAACTCTCTAAAAAATAAAAGAAAACATTTTATTTCTTGTTATTTTTTCTTGTGATCTTTATATTTCTTTGATTCTCACGATTGAATTCTGCAAAATCCCATATTCTAAAAATCTCGAGTCCCAAGAAAATATCAAAATAAAGAGGAGTACCACCTCTATAAAAAAAAGTAGGGGGATTTGTATCCCCGTGAGGTTGTCGTTTCGGTCTTAACAGATTCAAGCGTCAACATTTTCGGTGACCATATTGGGGAATGAATTAAAATTTGTTTTAGCATTTTTTGAAAAATACATGACTTTTCCCCAAGCTGATCAGCCCCATGTGGAAATTGGATTGAATAATCAACGAATCATCTTACATTAGCTATATAATATGGTAATAACGACATTCAAGACCCAAGAAGAATTGGAAATTTCTTGGCAGACATTGGTCCAAGAATAAGAAAGAGAGATACTTCGAAGATAGAGGAGAGACGAACGAAAAGACCGAAGGAACGAAAGGCCAGCTAGAGCAACACAAAGACAAGGTCGGGATTGAAGTTGGGCGAATACAAGGGACCCATTACCAGAAGTAAAAGCAAGCAACTTTGTATCCTAAGAAGTGGAAATCATATTACTGACACATCTTCGAACATGGCCGAAAGAAATGAACAACCTCGAGAATAACCACAAAGAGAACCTCACGAGGAGAGACAAGGAGGTGGTGGAAGAAATCAAGAAAACCTAAGATTTGAACATCGAAGAAGAGTAAGAGATTCCCCTTTAAAGCTTCGAGGTGAGCAACATGACCTCTTTTTTCTCCTTAAGGGTACCCTGAAGGAATTTTCTAGAGACAGAACAATTCATACCAAAAGACACCTTAACTTATTTCTTGATGTTTGTGATTTCCATCGTGTTGAATATGACGATGTGATGGTAAGGTTATTTCTTCAAACCTTATCGGTAAGAGCTTATGAATGGTATACGACATTACCCAATAGGTCCATTGGATCATTTAATGACCTTGAAGCCATGTTTTTGACTATGTTCACCCCTCTAGTTGCATATCATACCCTTCTCATTGATTTCACCTAGATTAGTTTGAGGAAGAATGAGAGAATACACGATTTTAATCCCAGGTTCAATAAAACTTTGAGTAAGATTCCAGAAGATAAAATACCTAATGAATTATTCATACTTGGTTGTTATAAGAATGAAATGCCCCCAATTGTGAAATATGCTATCAAAACATCCCAGATGGATAGCTTGGAGGAAGCAATGATTAAATCCACTGAGATGGAAGAAATTATGATTAAGATGGGTGTCGACCCCAACATTATCCTGGGAAAAGTACAAAAGCAGTTGGGAGGCTTAAGTATTGATAATCAAGGAGCCTCTAGCTCAAGAAAGAATGAGAAAACAAAGCCACGACCAAACCAAACAAGTGGAGGGGGATTTTTCAAGGGGACCATACCAGATGTGAAGTAGACCCTGTTGCAGCACAAGAAACCAAGAAAAGAATTAAAATTGCACAAATGAATAGAACCATCAGGGAAATGCATAATGAGATAACTAGATTAAGAAGGGGGGACAATTATGTAGCAAATATGATAATGTCGGTCCAAGAGCAAAGAAGGAACCCTCCCCAATAAAACATAGTGAGGATTGAAAATATCGATAATCCGTAAAGGCCAAGGGTTCCCAGGAAACCAATCCCCAATGTAGTTGTTCTGGATGATGTATATGATGAAAAAATGGTTGAGCAAGGGAACTATTATTTACCTAATGAAAGTTATGAAACTGTACAGATGGACGGATGCGATACGTCCATGTATATATTTGAGGAAGGCGACAACGACCCAGACTCACAAGAAAATGTCGCCCAGACAAGAGCATTTGTAAATAAATCCAATAATAAAAATGATTCTGAAAAAGAAAATGAAAAAGATAAAGAAAAAAAATGAATGAGAAAAAGGAAAATGAGAAGATGACGGATAGTGTTGGAAGTAAGAAGCAACACATGATGTCAAACTCCACCCAGATGAACTACAATGTTGCAGAGGACTTGAGTAAACTAAGAATAACTCTTCCTTTTACAGAAGTGGTGAAGATTCCCCAACAAAGGGAATTTGTTTTTAGATTATTGGATGATCCATCTGAAAAAGTGGAAGTTGTTGTTACAAGTACAAAACAAAGCCAGAACAAATCAACCGTCAAGTTGAAAGGTAAAATTCCGCGCTTTTATATTACAATTGAAAATCATGATGTTTCACTTCATAATTGTTTAGTCGATACTGGTGCAACCAATAATATTATGCCACTAGTGGTCATGGAGGAATTGGGAATGAACTGCACCAGATATTATGATATTGGTGAAAGTATATATGCAATCGATTCTAGACAAGTGTCAGCTTATGGTGAAATTAAAGACTTTTATTCTTGGATCACAACGACTCCCCATATCATTACAATTTTCAATATTATTGTGGTAGACCTCCCTCCTGCATATGGAGTAGTTCTAGGAAGAGATTGGTTGTCTATGATCGAGGGATACATAATGAACGATGGAAGCTACATGATGCTGCCAAACAAAGAAGGAGTAATGGTTCCCCGTGAACCCAAGAAACCCTTCTCTTTCAAAAAGAAGGATAAAAAATTAATGTAAGAATATATTGATGATGGGATCGAAAACTATGCTATCCTAGACATGGAACATGCTGAAATCCTAGAGAAAATTCAAGGTACGGAGAATAAAGAACATTTGTTTGAATGTTTTTGGAGCATGTCATTAGATGGAGATTGCTCGAGTTCCGAGAGTGGAGTTGCAATTGTCCTTGTAATTCCGGGAAAGATTGTGCATCCACATGCTATCAGACTTGAATTTGCATGTACCAATAATGAGGAAGAATATGAAGTTTTGATTCAGGGAATAATTCTTGTACAAGAATTGAAGATAGAACATCTAATTGTGATTGGCGAGTCCGAGTTGGTAATAAATCAATTCACCCAGAGGTATAAAATAAAAAAGGAAAGACTCAAATTATATTTCAAAAGAGTTAACGAATTGATCGAATCTTTCAACTCTTTCAACATTTATTTCATTCCAAGGGACAAGAATCAGAAGGAGGATTCATTAGCTTTGGCGGCCTCATTGTCAAACCCAGATAATATTCAAAGAAAAACATATTTTCAAGTAGAAAAAGTATTTCTACCTTCTGTACCCGATAACCAGGAATATTTACAAGTATTTGAGAATGATGAACAATTGGAATTTTTTTTGTTGAAGGATGATGATGGTGAATCCAATCACATATATTTTGTCTCGAAGGATTGTATTCAATCTGAGTCTCTTTTTATGAAAGAGGATCATGCTAAGAATATCCTAGAAGAAATTTCACTCCGAAAGGTCGAAGAAACAAGAAAAATCAATATTGGAACTGGTAGTTCCCCAAAATATGTCAATTTGGGAGTTGATTGCACCATTGAGGAAGTTGATCAATATGTTACATTATTTAAAGAATATATTGATGTGTTTTCATGGACTTATGATGATTTGAAGGCTCATGATAAAACAATATTTCAACATATATTGAGCCTAAGGGATGGAAGCACCTGTCATGAAGATTCCGGATTCTTGACAACCCACAGGGGGTTATCATCCCACAGTTGGAGCCAGTTGTTGAGATCAATTCCTGCTTCCAATTTTTCCTTGCCTTTACTATTTTCCCATCTTCTTCTTTTTTTCCATTTATTTTCCCTCTTCTATAATTTCCCTTATTTCTCTTTTCCTTTATTCCCTTCTTCTATCCCTTTCTAGTAACCATACTTAGTCGCATTTCAAAAATCAACAGTTTTGCGGGTCTTCATCCCCATCCATTTTCCTATGCCACAAGTCTGTCTGATCGGCTTGCTATATTATACTTACCCTTTTTTTTTCAACATCGCGGGTTCACAGGGTCGAACTTTCATTCTCCAACTTCTGTGATCTCCACTTTGCACCCAAAATTCTATGGTCCTCATTTCAACCATCAAACTTATCACAGGTCTTGATTTCCTAAAAGAATTTTATTTCTTCTACATGCAAGTCTGACCGATCATTGTTCTACACTTGACTTATTTTCGATCATCCACAACCGCAGGTTGGCGAGTTCGTAAAAAAAATCATATTCAAAACTACTCTCGTCCATCCCCGCCATTCTCGCGCTTTTTCCAATATGCATTGAGTGTTGTTTAATGTTAACAACTAATTGTGCAGGCTTCGAAACGATTGTCCTTGATGGCGAAAGACTTGAGCAGATTATTCATTAAATTGCATTAATTCAATATTTTCCAAAGGATTATATTATTTTCATCTCTCCAAAATAATTTATTTAAAGTTATTATTCAGCTAAAGAATACTCCCGTCAACCAAAATAGCATGTAGCGAAGCAATGATTAAAAGAGAAGAACTTTTCAAGAGACTCATGGAGATAGACCTAGCAGGAGGTACTAACGAAGTACAAGACCCTAAATTAATTCTCAACTCAATGTTTCTAAAAAAACAACAATTTGACGAACAAGTTGAGATATTGAAAGGGTTATCAGTTGAAATTTTTTATGGCATACTCAAATATAATGAAGAAGAAATAGACAATTGGCTAGTTGATTATTCCATGAAAAATCAAGATATCGAGGAAGCAGTACATGGTATTTCTCTTGAATTAAGAGAATTGGAAGGTGAGTTATTCAACATTAAAATCCGGCATGAAATAAATGTCGCACCAATTGAAAGTTATATTGAATATTGGTTCAGCAAGGAAATCGACAAATTAACCAAAGAAGGGAAATAAACAGTTGAGATGGTTCCTGTAACCGTCAATGAAGACAATAAAAGGACAACAACAAACAAGTGAAGACACGAGAGACCATCATATTAAGTTCATGTTGATCACATTTTGATTTCTTTATCAATTTTTCATCCAATTACTCAGATTCTTTGACTAGAAAGGTTTAACCAAAATCTGATAACTTCTCCCTGTCTTCTTTCCTGGTCTTGCTACTCTGCATCGCCCACCATTCTCCTTCTACAACTTACTTCTTGTTCATATTTTATTTATGGTCCGTGGGAGCCCCAATCCCAGTCCTAAGGACAAACACATTTAAATTTCAAAGCTTTGTAATAGACTATATATTTTTTTAGAAATCCCAAGAGAACTATTTCAGGATCAGTTTTGACTATACTTTGTAACTCTGAGTTTTGAGTATAAAGTATTTGAGATTGATCTATCATTATCTTTAATTGAGATCCCCTTGTTTTACTCTATTAAAGTTCTCTTATACATGCAGACCATCTTATTTTATTTTATGTGATCATAAATATTTAGTTTAACTATGATGGATGTGAGGAAACTTTGCCTATCTCTTTCAAATGTATGGAGTGTGTTCCTGGTCATTTCTCAGGAAATCTCTAAAAAATAAAAGAAAACATTTTCTTTCTTGTTATTTTTTCTTGCAATCTTTATATTTCTTTGATTATCACGACGAACTTCTACAAAGTCCCATATTCTAAAAATCTAGAGTCCCAAGAAAATATTAAAATAAAGAGGAGTATCGCCTCTATAAAAATGCAGGGGGATTTGTATCCCCGTGAGGTTGGCGTTTCGGTCCTAACAGATTTAAGCGTCAACACTTACTAGACATCGACACACAATGATTCAAAGCGGAACAATCCAGAAGGAAATGCAGATCACCAATTGGTTTCAAAACTCACTCCAGGCTCCAACGAAGCTTCAATATTAATTGTGAAATAGTTCCACAATAAATTAACATCAAAATTCATCAAATGCCAAAAGGTGCTTTCCATTGAGAGAACTCCTTTATTTATACAAAGTCAAACTAAAGAAAATTTCCACATTCGTGTCTCAAAATAGATAATCACAAGTTCGAGTTATGATGACTCAGGAAATATCGAGGTCTCCTGCCTTACATGCTCCTCTACATAATCAAACCACTCTCTGAAGAGTCGAGTGCAACTCTCAACGAATGGGAACTTGTGTTGATCCATCATCATGGCCAACTCATTCTTCTTGTTTCAGAATCAAGAGACATGATTCTTCATTCTATCATCTATCTGCTCCATTCGGTCCACAACCTTAGCTTGGACGATGGCATGATTTTGCATGTGTCCTTTATCCATTGTGATGATTTGTTGGATATATTTCTTGTATCAGTAGGCCAACCGCCGCAAGTTAGCTTCCACGTCATCAATCGACCAAAACTCCATGGGGGGTCCAAAAGTAGGCAATTGAAGGTCTGCCATTGATTGGTTTATCTTACCCCAAATTTGATTACAGTGGTCCCACTCTTCATCTACCCTGTCCATCGATTCATCAACAATTTTGGCCCAAAGATTGGATGCTAAGTGTATTTGAGCCATCCGCTCATCTGACAACAACTCTATATAATGATCCTCTAAGCTCTTTTCCTTATGTATTGCCAAATAAAATCTACTTTTTCCAGAGTACCAACTCCTTTCTCGGCCCACCTATGTATGTATGTACAGGTAATCCTAAACAACAATTATTCTTCCTGCAGAGCTACCACCTTCTATATCAAATCTTCTTGAACCTTCATATGACTATCACATAGCTCCAACATGTCTTCCTTCAATTTTGGCTACTCCTCCAACTTCTTAGTGGTACTATACTTGGTGCTTAAGAGAAGCAATTACAGTTCTGTTCTGCTCTAACTCCTTCTCTTCTATCACTGCTTTATCATAGGAAGCATGAGATATGTCCAAGCCTGCTGAGTATAGTTGGCTTACTTTGGCCTTCTTGGTATCTATGATAACTTATTTAGTGGTTCTTAATACACCATTGTCTAGTGGAACCTTTCTTTTCCTATGAGTTCTCTTCACTATAGATTGTTGCTTCTTATTGTAGGCGAAGAGATCTAAATCAGACACCTCGTCATCTGCTTGGGGAATAGGTTGGTCACCCTAGGACAATATGTTGCTCAGGTTCCCTGGAGTGTAGAAGTGTTCCGATATTAGGTCATGGGTGAGTTATTTGGATAGCGATTCTTTCCATTCCCTCTTCTCTATTTGGGTAGATGTTCCCTTAGGGATGGCACCCCTTGGGACTTTGTCTTGAGTCTCCTTCCTAGCCTTTCCTTCCGAAACCACTGAGTCATCTTGGAAACCTTCCTCAGGATTATTAGTTTCCTTGTCATGTCCAAGTGATCACTCAGGGATGATGTTAATATCCTATTTACTCTTTTCATCATGGTTTGTGTCCTTTTCCTCCATATCATTTCCATCATCTCAATAACTACGTGGTTCCCCATTTGTCGCTCCACCATTACTTTTCTTGTTCAAGTCTTTTCCATGTTGATTACCTTCATCATTTTGACCATATTTATTCCCCATTTTACCTCTAGGTGATGATATCTCTTGGTCTTGTCCACCAAATGGATCCTTGTCTGATTCATCATTGCTTGATTAAATTCCATTGTTTCCCTGATGAGGGGGGTCATCCTTTTTCGGCGAAGAGTCATCTTTCTTCCCTACTTCTATCTCTTGCTCTTTCGGTGATTTTGCAGGGCTTTTCTCTATTTCAGGATTTTCATTGATTATGAGGACAACAAAGTCTTCCCCTTTATATTCCTACTCTGTTAAGTTAATGATTCCACCTGGATTTTTCACAGTAACTGATGTCTCTTGTTCCTCATCATTCTTTTGTTCTCCTTTAGCTGTCTCTCTTTGCAACCGATCCAATTATTCCTTTTTATGTCGTTTTTCCGCCTCATCCTGGATTTTTCTCAACTCATCGGCCCACCTCTATTCTTTCTTTTGTTTCTCCTCAACTTCTTGTTGTTGGGCATGTTCCTCCTTATCTATTTTTATTTTCTCAATATATTCACATTCTCTTTGATGCTTCTCATCTTTATTCCTTCTTTCAGTGAGTACTTCTTGATCTTATTCCTCCTCTTCTTATTCTTCTTCTTCTTTCTTAATCCGTTCTTCCTGAATACTTCTCTCTTCATCTTGCTCGTTTATGATTCTTTCTTTCTCTACTAGTATGGCTTGCATTTATTTTCCTCTCATGGGATGTCCTTCTCCTCCCAACTGTGTTTCACTAGGTTCTTGACTGGAGGATGCTCCAACTTTTACTATTCTAATATATTATTCTATAGGCAAAGAGGGAAAAATGATTTCTCCAGGGTTTTCCCTTCTCTTTTACACTTCTTTCTAGTTTTGGGCATCTTCAGTGAACACATCCTCTTTTCATTTTTCATGGGAATATGGCCAAGTCAGAGCCACCTATATTGCATGTTTTAGTACCATCCCCTTGGGTTTGTGCTTCCTGTACCTTCCTATCATGAATCTATATTCCAAGTGTACCTAAACTTCATGTTTCTCATGCTCGGCATATTTTACTACATTATTAATACCCTATCTAGAAATTGTAGGGAATGGACAATCTCTTCTTCTCTTTTACAAGGGTGGCATTGAAACCTTGAATGACCATATGATAGTAGATTTCTGCAACCACCAATCTATCAAGAACATACATAGGTAGCAAATGCGGTGGGCTCATGACTCCATATATTCTTAACTTTGTAAAACTCTCCTCAAGATACCAGTTTCCTATAAAAGTTAGAATCTTCTTAGCTTGCTTTAATGACCTAGGGAACTCTTGCCCAAACACAAGGAAGTATATCCCGGGATTAGAAAGTCACATATTTTGGAATAAAACTTTTTATGTCTAGTTTCCCACAACATATTGAAGTATATATGGATTGGTGGTTCAGAGGTTTTCCATTTTAACGATAGCCCTAGGAACATGTTATGTGCACATAGTACATTCAAAAGAAAAGAAACCATACAAGAGGGATACCTAGTTTTGGAGATTGCGCTTGAATGATCTTCAGACTTAGTTGCTCAGAGATAACCCCTCACCAATTAAACTTATTTCCCCACATCGCTACATGATATGCCAAGGGTAGCCATGCTTCAGATAAGTGGGAGCAGTCTTTTTCACTGTATAGCATGCATAACAAGATCATCACATACATTTTTGGCTCCCTCAAATTTGAGATGGCATATCTTCCACTGGATGTTTTATAAAATTTCTTGTCCTCCTTCCACTAGTTGTTCAATATCTTTTTGTTATCACACTGCTCATAGAAAGAAATTACAAAATCCTCGATGGGGGATTCGTCTGGGTCTAGAATCTTGTAACAATAAGCCATGTCTTGGAGAAGGAGTGACCCTATACATCCCCCTTGCCCATTGACAATATTGCATTCTTGATCCCTAGTGTGATTAATAACCCACTCCATCAACTCTACACAGGGCAAGACAAGCAATCTCACAACAACTAAATGAAGCAAAAATCTCTTAATTGAGGGGAAAACCACACCATCCACCTCTTGGAGTTGAAAGTCACTATGCAGAGTGGATTCTTGATCATCCACTTTGTCTAATTTCCCGAATAGATTTTTCTAGGAAGGGATTTGTACCTGGGTAGAAGTTCCTCTCATTGTGCAAGTCTTGGTGTCATGGTACAAAGGTATAATGTTCAAAACCTTCCTCATAGGAAGAGCGATCAACGATTTGGTACTTTTTGGGTCCTAGCTCCTTCTATCGATTTGGGTGCAACACCTGAACCTTCTCTAGGACGTTCTTATTTTCTTCAACATCCTCTGCATAGGCACATGTGTTGAGATGATGTGCTGAAGTGACTTTTGGCAGTTGTGTGACGTTGTTTACTCTAGCACGCAGTGATTTGATCAGTCCAACATCAAATAGTGACATGGCAGTCCAACATGCCAAGATTCCCCACGTGGCATTGTCTCATTTGCTTGGTGGATGATTTGACGTGTCAATGCCCCCAATCGTGCATGAAACAAAACAGTGAAATCGACGGCTACAAGTTGTTGGATCCTACGATCATACAGTCCCTGACGCTCGTGATACGCAGTTCATCGGTCCTCGGGTGAAAAAAGTGTTTATATTGATGAACCAATACTGCCAACTCACCAATAGCCAATGGGCTTGTTAGCATTGGGTTGATTCTAACATTTCTCAACGAGACATAATAACAAAGGCAAAAAAACTCCGACAAATGATGGTGTTGTGATCGAGGTGTGACGTGGCAACCCAATTTTATAGTACGAAAGATGACATGGTGGTGCCAACTGACTGATGACGTGGTAAGAGTGGATTTCTTCATTCTAACATGGAATGTATGGTTGATGACATGGCAACCGTATGATTGCCACATGGCTTCCAACGAGTTATCCTGAGACCTTGTGGATAGTTCCTTGTTTTGTGGTGACGAACGGTCAGAATCTAAACTATTTCGAATCGGACGGTGGATGCTAAGGGACCTCGAATCATTTTCTTACATGTGATTGACGAGATTTTCAAGGCTTCAAACTTCAGCGACGGTCGCATTGGGCGACGTGAGGAAGGACCCACTAGCATGTTAATTCTTATGAGAAAGGCCTGATGCCCAATGGACTAATCGGTCATCGGGGAAAAAAATACACTTTGCGACTTATATGCATATCATTAGAGTCTGCATTTATTTATTTATATGCATATCATTAGAGTCTGCATTTAATGACTTCATTGTCATTGGAAAATGACATGAGCAAATTACATAAATTACTGTTGTCAACAAATATATGAGTAAATTATAGTCTGCATTCAATGACTTCACTTTGGCATTTAAAAATGACATGATCACATTACATAAATTATAAATTACTGTTATCAACACATATATATGAGTAGATTATAGGATTGTATGTTTTCTTCATATAATAACCAAGCGGTATGCATATTTTCAATGGAAAGATGAACCCTATTGTCCACCATTTTATGGAGGAAGGTACGTGGGAGCCTAAAAGTGTAAAATTAGATGTCAACAATCCAATTTGATTCTCAAATAAAACAATATTGGCCTACTTGATATTCTAAGGTCCCATTATAAGAAGCTTAGGATCACCACTTGTGCATTCAAGATTGATTTTGATA
>SNQJ01S0032712.1:66227-111385 GCA_010110895.2 Picea sitchensis
CGTGGGAGCCTAAAAGTGTAAAATTAGATGTCAACAATCCAATTTGATTCTCAAATAAAACAATATTGGCCTACTTGATATTCTAAGGTCCCATTATAAGAAGCTTAGGATCACCACTTGTGCATTCAAGATTGATTTTGATATTTTTTTTTGTTTAGTCGACCTGCATTAAATGCTTTTTCAAGTTGGAAAATGATGAGCTCCTTGGCATTTAGTCGCCCACATGAAAAATTGTACTCAAAAAGTGTGGAAAAAAACAAATAAATCCATAAATAATGTTTTGCTATAAAAATGTAAATTTCGAAAGATTTGAAAATTTGTCTTTTTTCTTGGACTTAGGTCACATTGATAGGGATTGAAAATGGAAGAATGCTACCAATAAATATATATATATTGTTAACGTCCTTTTCGATTATTGGTAAAGGATGGGTCTTGAACAAATTGTAATGGGTTTTAATGTGTTTTGATTATAAAAGGTCTCATTTAGATAAAGTTATATATTTCTTATTAATAATGAGTTTTGAACAATTTCAAATAAGTCTTAATACGTTTTAATTATAAAATGTTTCATTTGAATTGAGTTATATATTTTTTATTAATGATATTTTTTGAATTGTTTGTAATGGGTTTTAATGTATTTTGATTATAGAAAGTCTCATTTGGATTGAGTTATATATTTCTTACTAATGATGGGTCTTGAATAGTTTGTAATGGGCTTTAATAAGTTTTGATCATAGTCTCATTTGGATTGAATTATATATTTTTTATCCTTCTCAACATTAGAATATTTCCTTTTTTATTAGTGGGTCCTTGGATTCTTAGTCTCTAGGATGAGAGGTTTGTGGGGGAGCCTCTACCTTAGCCTAACTTTGCCCCTTTTGTTGGATTTTTGAAATAATAATTAGGGGAAGATTGAAAACAACTCGAGTCATTGATATCTTTGTTTAATTCCCACATTTTCCACTGCTTTGTTCTTTCCCATATTTTTTGGGTTGCCTTCATCCAAGAAAATCAAAGGTGTGTTTTGAATCAATTTTTCATATATTGAATGTCGCCTATGTTTTTTGAAACAAGTTTGAAGGTGGTGTAAGAGGAAGAAGATGGAAATAAGCACTATTGGGGCATGTGTGTCGAGCCATCATGTTGATTTGTATGCCTTCACAAGGAAGTTTCTATAATGACACTACGACTGTAAGGAGGTTCCTCTCCTAGCTATAGAATTTTTGTTGTCTTAGAATTTCATTTCAAGTAAACTTTCTCATTAGTTAACCAAGATCCATAATAATTATTATGAAATATCTACCTCTCATATTGTTAAAGGGTGTGATTGATCTCTTCACCTTGCTCAACATGTTGATTGTAATGAATATTCTATCAATGAAGATGATTATGCATCTAATTTATTTGATGTTGATTGTGAGAATGCATGTGTCACTAATCATCCATGGTATCATGACATTGTTTAATGCTTGTATAATGAGCACTACCCACCTAATCTTGAGAGCCACGAGAGAAGGAGATTGAGATTGGAAGCCTGAAAATATGGCATCCTAGGTATCATCCTAGGTACCTTATTGTTTTGCAAGTATGTTGAAGGTATTCTCCTCCATTGTAAAGATGAAGAGACTGCTCAAAGCATATTGATATTTCTTCATGGTATGGCCACACAATCCTTCCATATCAGTGGGAATTTTGTTGCTACGACTATTTCCCATAAAAGCCTTTGAACTAATAACTTGCTACTGGCCTTCAATTTTTAAAGAGTCCTATCGATTTGTGCAATATTGTGAAATTTGTTAGTGAAGGAAAAGAAGAGAGAAGATTTCTAGCATGCCCTTATATCTCATTCTCCTTGAATTCCCCCTTACTAAATGGGATTTGGATTTCATTGGCCCAATCAACCCTTTGTCTTCAACTGTTTCACTCTTACAACTACCGATTACTTCCCCAAGTGGTCTAAAGTTGTTCCATTAAAAAACGTTAAAGATGAACAAGTGATCACTTTTTTGGAGGTAAACATATTTTCTCATTTTGGCCTACCTTTAGAGATCATTTATGATAATAAGACTACCTTCATCTCTGTGAAATTCATAGAATTTTGAAATAGATTTGGGGTCAAGCATGTAACTTCTTCCACTTATTACCTCTAGGGAAATGGTTAAGTGGAATCCACGAATAAAATCTTGATAAAGATCTTGAAAAATATTATAGGAGATAAAGCTTTCCAGTGGCATACTCATCTCTTGTATGACTTATGGGTTGACTGTACTAGACCAAAAATAGCACTTGAAGGCTCCTTTCCCACTGTTATATGGGTATGAAGTTGTCATGCCCATTTAACTTGAGTTGGCCTCCTTTTAGCTTGCCTTCCAATTTGAAGAACTAAACTCCTCTAATATTTCCCAAAGATTTAACACCTAGTTAGCCTTAGAGGAATAAAGAGAGCATGCTCTGACTAATCTGAATCATAGGCAAAATATGGTGAGAAGTATTTTGATAAGAGCGTTAAATTTGCAACTTTTGATGTGGGGTAGAAAGTCTTACCTTGGACTTTTACTAATTGAGATAAGGGAAAACACATGAAATTCCAAAATCTTTGGTTGGGGCCTTACATAATTGCATCTATGATTGGCACTACACATATTTTCTCAAGGATGAACATGATAGGTTGTTTTCATACACTACCAATGTGTGTTATTTAAATAATTACACTTTTTTTTTTGTATCTGGTAGAATTGACAACTAGGGTGGGCTCGTTCTCACGTGAGGTGAGATCGATTCTAACCACTACCACTATAACCTCCAAGCATACACATAGTGCCCCCACACGTGGCACACAGGGCTAGTCGAGTTTTGAACCAGTTACGTCCCAAGGAGTGCCTTAACAATGAACTCCATCGCCAATTGATCTACACCCCGAGGGAGTATTTAAAACATTACATTGATCCTAACCTAAAGGTACACAATTTGCAAGGTAATAAATAAATAAATAGATCTATAGTTTAGGTTTTTGTTTATGTTTTCTTGGTTGCTTTAATTTTTGTTTTTAGTGAGAATTTGTTTTAGTTGGCTCTTTATTTTGTAATTTGAAGCTTTTACTTTGCATCTTTCCTCACTTTTATGGTTGTTCTTTTTCTTTTCTTCTTGATTTTAGTTTGTTTAGTATTCCCTGGTTTTGAATTACCTTGACCTCAAAAGAAATTGATGGCGAATAGCTCTTGAATTTGCTTCTCTTATTTGATTGCTATCAATGTTGGTGGATATTGATATTGACATCCCATGGTATAAGAGATGATACACCTAATTTTTCTCTAAGAGGTTACACCTTTAAAGACATGTTGCCAATGTGGAGGCTGAGAAACCTATCCCCTCATTTTATTGATCCCTTCCCCCTTCTTCATCTCTTCAAGAATATCCATAACGTACTTATGCATGAATGATCATTACTTTTCACATGTTGTCATGCTTTTCTAATATTAAAGACCTGCTATAAATGTCATAATTTACCAGTTTTCAAAATATCACAATGCATGTTTTGCTCATTATCTAAAGCATTGATTTGTGAAACCAAGATTTTGAGCCTTAGCCTATATGTTACCAACCCTCCTATGGAAGTTGTCAATGTTGAAGCAAATTTTGGCCAACGAAGTTACAAATTGAAAAGCATTGCAATTTCGTTTGCTTTAGCCACCCTAAGAAATCTTCATCTTAAAAACTTCTATCTTTTTTCCTCTATCATCATGAAACAAATTCACAACGCATTGACACTAGATAGGGGTCCCATCCTTAAAAGTGATATTTGGGGAGATATAAGATTGTTTGTTGGTGTTGAGGTATGATGGAGTTGTATGGCATGCAAACAATAGGTGCATAATTTGTGACTTGTAGGTTTCAAGTTCATAGTTACATATCTCTTGCACAAGTATTTTGTAGTTATATTGCTCGTCTGTTATTTCTATTATGGATTTTTGGTTTGATGCTAATGCTTCTTTTACATGCACACACATCTACAGTGCTAACTTTGCTCTCGTTGCATTTCTGGATCTATGGATTATTAATGCATTTGGAACCTGGTGAGTTCTGTGTTGATTTTTTGAGTTACATGGTTGGCAAAGTAAAAGAAAAAAGGAAGGCCTGATGCTTGGTTAACTCAACAAGATTTTTATCTTAAATATGGAATTATACATGCATCATTTCCTTTTCTTTCCTATGGTATGAATGATATCAACAATGTACAATTATACAAGGTAGTAGCATATACAACAACTTATCATAGTGCATATGTGTTACAAGGCCTTCATTGCTTGTTGGTTGATGGTGTGCATTGGAATTTTTTTATATGATTCATCTTTGGTAAACATGTTGTAGTTGGTATACTATTTGGTTTTCGATCCCGTGCATTCAATATTCTCCACCTGACATTTAACTAGGGAAATTTTCCATCAAGGTATCATACACGACTTTGGGATTTGTCCTCCACTTTGGCCCATCCTTTGCTTGCCACCTTGACCTCTTGTACGAACACATTACACCTGCATTTAACATAGCTAGTTGGAAATTGATCCCCCTTCATTTTTCATAGTTGATTGACATCCAACAATTGATTTTTTTCTCTTGTTTCTTGAGGACTTACCCTACCCTGTGTATTGGTCATTACTTAGTCATTTGCCTATTCTTGGCCTTACTGGTTTGGAGTTCCATTGATTTTTTGTTGTTGTTTTTGTCTATATCCCATCCTTCTCGCTAGCTTGCTACCTCTCTCACTTGGTGCATATCCTAACTTTGGCCACTGTAATGGAACATGTGCTAGCTTTTGGGTATAAGCATTATTGTGAAGTTGTTCGTGAATGTGGATGATTATGGATTTGTAGTTCTCATCTTGGTTTGGCACCTAAGAGGTATCATTGCAACTAGTTTTGTTTGAGTTATAGCTTGATTGTTTGATATAATGAGTTTGACATTTTTCTTTGGTGAATTATTGATTCCCCTCCTTTGGAATTTCATCCTTGTCATTTGTTGAATTGTACCTAAGTCATGCATTGTATTATTTGGGTAGTTTATCCGTGCCATTATAATGTCTTCTAAGCTTCAACAACTCTTCTACTTAAGGTTTGAACTTGTATTTGGCATAGGCTCAGGGGTATTGTTTGTATTGTTGGTCTTTGTTCAACCTGTGTCAAGTTTCAAAAGAAAAAAAAAGTCATAAGAAACCACGCTCAACCTATATCATTTGTTTATTGGCTCACTATGATGAGAAAAATATCCATATAATTTAATATGATTAACAAAAAAATAACATAATTAATTACAAAGAATTATAAAAATTAATAAAATTATATATATATAACATAAGTGTTATAATTAAGTTCTTATCTTGGACACATTCAGTATACATGGTAATTCATCAACAATAAGGTTTAGTCAGTAATCACTAATAACTTAGCAGAAAGGTCAAATAGTAAACCATTGTCATTTATATAAAAATATTAGGGCATGTTTTTCTTAATATAACATTCCTAGAGGAATGTCTATGAGGAATGAAGTTGAGACAAAAGTCAATTTCCTGGAAAGAAGAGTCCAATATTTCTCCATATTCTTGATAGAAAGGTATTTGGGAGTGTAGAAGTGCAAAGTTACAATAATGTAAGGGAAGTTTTCGTATTAATATTGTTTATTGGAATCATACAATTATTGCAACTAAAATAATTTTATTTTGTGTTGGTTCATTATTTTGATGATAATGTCTTACAATAACTGTCAAATGGGTGAAAATTTTATACATTTTGAAAAGAAAGAATGTCAATTTTATATATTTTGGAGTAAATTTTATATGAGTATGATCTTTAAGCTATGAATTTTATTTTAAAGACATAATAAAAATGGAAATTTCAATGATGATGGAATTTAAAACTAATGATGAAATTTAAAACTAATTATGTCAGCTAAACTTTTTTTCTTCTCATTACATTCTATGAGAATATACAAAGAACTCATCTTATAAGAGTGTGAGACATCATTATCAATTAAAACCTAAATCTCTTTATGGTCTGTTTATGATCAAAACCAGATTACGTGGTGACAGGTACTCATAAACTACAGAGAAGAATCCAACTTTTGCATATATGATTGTAGAGCATATATTGTGATTACAGATAAGCATATATTGTTACAATTAAAGTTTTGAATATTTGGAAGGTATTTTATGAACTCAAGCGTAGAACTCTTTATCCCTAGATAATAAAAAATCACGTTTGGAATCAGTATCTGTAGATATCATGTCATATGGATTTGTAATTTTTAATTTTGTTTATATCATTTGGTAATTGTAAAAGAATGATGGTTGGTTGCTAAGCATTTTGATAAGTGTACATATTGGTGGAAACCTGCTCCACAAAATTGATTGATGATCTTTTTTTTTGGCATCGAGGAGAACATAAAGAAATCGTTTTGTTTATAGTTGGTTATTCTTTCCATCTTGAGAGGAACTACTGTCAAAATCAGAATTTCGTTGCAGAAACCATGGCAATATCTAATTATGTTTTTCCTTCCTTGTAACAAAATCTGGTCTGTCTTCTGCATGGAGCCATAAAGGAAAATAATATATCACAACTCGATAATAGAATGATCTCATTGCTTACTCATTTCACAAGTGTAACACTAATGAAGAAACACTCACATTCGTGGAGACTGCAGGAGATTTTGTCCAACCTTAAGGAAATTAACTCCAACGTAAGCTAGAGTATCTAGGAGTAGGATTTGTCATGCACATGGATGTCTGCCTGCTATAGAATGTGGGTTGCACTTAAAGAATTTTACCTCTAGATTCACGGACTCAATGGTCCAATCAGGACTTTGTAATGCACTACCAAGCACTAGCCTAACATTTGAGTGCTCTATCCAAAAGAAAATAGAATAAAAGGGCTAACTCAGGTAGAGAAGAAGGTATAGCCAAGGAAAGAAGTGGGGTTATTAGTGGCATGCTAGCAATTTTCTCTACTTGGTTTGCGTGCTTTTGCTTCGGAAGTGAGTAATTTTTTATTAGGATATCTACTAAATGATGGTGACTCAAGCTAGTACTTCCATTGAACCTTCAAATAATTTTCTATGCATGACATTGCCACTTCTAGAGACGGTGAAGTTGATCTTGAAGGTAGGCACCAGGAGGACCTGAACTGAATTGTCATATGAAAGATTCCTTGTCATTACCAAGAATATATAATGCATTTTATAGTGGACCAAGCCATTGTTGAATTTTTGTAGTTGAAGAAGTTGGTGTAGAAAGCGATGGAAAGGTGGTGCATCCGTGCAACAGTGGTGATGCAAAGGTGGTGAGCTCCGAGAACGAAGCAAGGAGTTAATTGATGTTAGACTGACAAATTTAGTTCTGGGTAATATTTGTTACAATGTCAATTGCCACCACATATGCATTGATGTCATCTTGATCATACCCTTTCCCTACTTGCAGATTTAGTTCCCCTTTTCCTCCTCTGAAATCATCAAAAAAATCCATTTTTTGACATATATGTGCCCTATCAACTATACAGAGCACGTACATATGCATGTTGCTCCATTGTGGGGCATGTGCACGTCTTTTTGGCTCAACAAAAATATTAAAATTCCGTATTTTTGGGCATGGTTTATGGGTTCACTTGGTTCCCGACCCCTTATTGCCCGTTTACAATTACTCCAACCACTTGGAGAGAGTATAAAAAGAACCTAAGGCTAGAGGAGAGTACATCATATCTGAAGCATCATTATGTTGGTCAATTCAAGTCAGATTTTTCAAGCCCCTATCCCGAGTTAGTGAACATTCCCTTCAGGATTGGAAACCCTTGTTTCTAGTAGTATTCATTATTTTTTATCTTGTCAAAGAGAAGTCATATTTCCTTCTTAGACTCACTTGAGTGAAGAGCCAGGAGGTGTCATTGATCTTCACTAGCGCGGTGGAGGAACCCGGATGTTGGTTTTGGAGTAGCGCCTTCAACAGACACAAGTTGTAGCAATCTTATTTTTTGTTGTTCATTTAATAAAGATATCTCTTTCCCGTCTCTTTCTATGTTTTATTTCATGATTGTCTCATTTGAATATTCAATGATTTAGAATACTAATTGATAAGATTTCAATTATTTTATTTTAAAAGTTAGTTATTCTCGTAACTACCTCTCTTGCAACTATCTTTCTTTGTATGTGCAGGTAATTGGAGAAAGGATTGGAGCATTGGAGCGAATATTCAAACATGGGATCAACATAAAACGCAGGATACATGTTAGTCTCCATTTTCCCAAGAAAGAATTAGTTAATTAGTTATTTTCTATTTAACTACTTGTTGGGATTGATATTTCTCTTTAATATCATCGCTTTGTTGTGGCTCTGACCCAAAGCCATAGAGAAATCTCTCCTTAACAATATCTTTATGGTAATTTCTCTCATTATTGAAAATTATGATTTAAAGAAACAAGTTGGCTCATTGGTAGAGGTGAGGCAGTGGAGGAAGGTTTATAGGAAAGCTGCAAGTATTTCATGTGATATCCCAATACAATGATGAGTACTTCACGTGATAGTTGGATACAAGGTGGTTTGTTTGACAAGTTTTCTCAGTTGAGAGGTTTCGGGCAAAATCTATCCCTATAGACATGCCTTCGACATAATTAGATTTAGTTTGGACGGTTTGAAGGAATGATTGTTATTTTTGTTAACTGAGTTCTATTCTCACTAGTGACATCTTGATAAATCCTTCATCATTTACATAATCTTGTTTACCCTCAGTATAATGCTTTGAATTATGATAAGTGCCCGACGGATTTCCCCTAAATGTATATTCACGAAAAAAAAGTATAGCTTGAGTGAGCTTAATGGTCAAGAACATGTGATTCCTCCTAGGAGGTCATTGGTTGAAATCCATGGGGGTGTAGGGTATGTACACCTTTGTAGACTTTAGTAGTCAAATTGTTGCATAGAAGGGGCCCCTTGTCCCACAAACAAAAGGGTCTCATACACCAATTTGGTGTCTAACTCAGTTGTGACCTTAAAATTAGATTATTATTATTATTAAATCCAATTAAATTAATATATGCTAGCTTTAAATTAAGTAATTATTTTCATAATTCTATAAGTCACTATAGAATTTAATGTGTAATTCATATTTTTATTATCACGTAATTATTTTTTAACACACACATATAATATTCTCTCAAATAATTTAGCAATAGTTTACATCTTCTTTCTTGCCAAGCTTTGACTTCATGTTTATATCCCATGTTTGCCTACTTGGATTTGATCTCATTAAAATTTCACTATTGCTACAACACATCATCTTCCTCGATTACTAGTGACACTGAATCTTAAATTGAACAAAAGTAAGCATTAAAGCAATAATATTACTTTGACTCTTCCAATTTTTTTTGGTACTTCACCACTATTTAGCATGAGAGCTAAATTTTCTTACCATCATAACTTAAAACATAGCATATGCCTACCATGTTCTAGAACTTGGCCTTTGCACAAGATGATTTGGTAGAGTTTCCAAAGACACTTGTCTTGGCATTATATGTTTTTGACTACAACAAAAATCTAAGTTCACTTGTCAAAGAAGAGATAGTACACATTGATTTGGTTGATAGAGATGACCAAATAACCATAATTGTCAACATTAATAATGACTCGATAACTCACTTATAATACACTTATCATGTAACTTAAATATTAAAATCACAAAATTTGCAATTAAAGACAAATCAAATCAAATCAAATTATGAAAAAGTTAAGCAGAACATTGCAAAATACTAACCCAACAACACTTTGTTGTTGGAAATAAAACACCATAAACTTGCACTAAATGCCACCATCCACCAACTATTTGCATCGAGCACATATTTTGTTGGATTTATTGGAGCTCTATTATCACTGGATGCAACATGAATTGTACAATGAAGATGGAGAAACTTATACTAACATTACAACTGCAAACCTTATTTGTTTCAAATGTATTTCTTATAGCCATAAATTATCTTTTCTTTCGTTGATGACATGTACAAAACTTGCATACATACTTATTTTAATGTACAAAACTTGCATACATACTTATTTTATCAAGGAAAATGCAAAGATCTTCAAATGTGTTTTAGGTGCAAATGAATAACACTAGCAAAAATATTTTATTATAAGTGAAATGAAAACTAACATCAAAATGTGCACCCATGTATTTCTTCAAGAATGTGGTAGGAAATGGGCATTAGAGATATTTTAACATATGCTTTTGTTTATCCACATTCGTTAATGTGCTTATATAAAGACACATTTGAAATGTTTTGTGCGGTCCAAGTTTCGAACAAATTTTTATTTCTCATCTACTTTTATTCAAATATTATTTATTTTTTATCACTTTTATTAATGTTTTTGTTTTTATAGGGAAAATAATTTTTTTATCATCTCAACATATTGATGTCATTTATACTTGTTACCTAGTGTTCAAAGAAGGATTACTCTTTGGATTTCTCGTGTCATTCATGTTCTAAGTGCCTACATTTGTTTTTTGAAATTTTTTATTTTCATTTTGTTATGCAACTATAGCATTCAAAGATGAATGATTTTTTTTTATCCTTAGAAGCTAATTGATCTTGAAATTTTTGAAAATCAACAAATATACTTGTGTCAATGTGAGTAGCATATCTATACAAACTATCTCAAATTCAAATAAAAAGATATATGAAATTTTATTAATCTTCTTGTAAATATTATGCAAATCTATTGTCGTGATAGCTTTCCTTAACCCCCCAAATGTGAAATCCAAGGTTTACAAACTTTTTCACACACTACTACAATTTTCACTATCAGAATAATGTATTTACACAAAAGAATAATGAACAAAAATATTTCCAATAATTTATCAATTGTAACTTTGAAAGCATGTAGTTTTCAAACATGTATCAATGATAAAATATCAAGATCTAATAAGAATTATGATATTTTGGTTCCAAGACGCACTTTAAAATTGCCAACCATGAAACAATCAATTTGCAGACTTCAATTTCAACATGACATAATTTTTTCATGGTCATGTTTTATTTGCATAGAAAAAACATAAAAATCACAACAACAAAACATTGTTGTTTTGTTAGATCTATATTTACAACATCCAAATTCCAATCTACATCATGAACATATATGTTGCATCGCTTGCATGTGTTTCAATAATAATTGAAATAATTACAACAGTAAAAGTGTAATTAGTTCACAATGACTTTGTCTTTTCAATCATTAGAAATTTCAATATTGACATTCATGCAAATAACCATAAAAGCAAGTAGCTAATACAATAATATATTATGTGCAGTCACAACAATTGCAAGAAATACTAAACAAATTTAATACAAACTCTTGTTGTCCATATTTGAACATATTTACCTATTAAACATTATGAAATTAATATACCAAATGAATGTTGGAGTGACCATGATGTTGTTTATGCTTTTAATACTACACTTTATGTGAATTTCACATGAAGCACACCCAACTTCTTACAAGATTGAGCACAATAAGTTGCTAAAGGTCAAGATACAACCATCACCTCAACTAAGTTGGCAATTGTCTACATCTTCCTTCTTGCCAAGCTGTGACTCTAATTTGTTTATTTCCTTTTATCTGGCTTACTTTCATTTGGTCTCATTAAAATTTCACTAAGGTTACACTGTATCATCTTCCTTAATTACTAGTAACACCAAACCACAAATTGAACAAGAATAAGCATTAACACAATAATATTACTTTGAGTACTCCAAGTGTCTTTGAGTTTTCTTATAGTTCACCACTATTTAATACGAGAGCAAAATTTGCTTCTCGATATAACTTAAAACATAAGATATACCTACCATCTTCTATAATTTGGGTTTTGTACAAAATAACTTAGTAGAGTTTTTTTGAGACATTTGTTTTGGCATTATATGTTTTTGACTACAATGAAAATTGAACTTGACTCATCAAAGAAAAACTAGTAAATATTGACTTAGATTATAGAGGGCCAAATAACCATAATTGTCAACATTAAAATAACCTAATAACTCACTTTATAACACACTTCTCATGTAGCATGAATATTCAAATCACAAAATTTACAATTAAAAAAAAAATCAAAATATATCATTGTAAAATACTAACCTAAAACTTTGTTGGGAATAAAACACCATAAACTTGCACCAAACACCACCATCCACCGACTATTAACATCAAGCACATATTTTGTTGAATTTGATGGAGTTGTATTGTCATTGGATGCCACAAGAATAGTGACAATCAACATGAATTATACATAACAAGAATAATGTCGATGTGAGTAGCATACCTATACAAACTATCTCAAATTCAAATAAAAAGATATATGAAATTTTATTAATCTTCTTGTAAATATTATGCAAATCTGTTGTCGTGATAGCTTTCCTTACCCCCCAAATGCGGAATCCAAGGTTTGCAAACTTTTTCACACACTACTACAATTTTCACTATCAGAATAATGTATTTACACAAAAGAATAATGAACAAAAATATTTCCAATAATTTATCAATTGTAACTTTGAAAGCATGTAGTTTTCAAACATATATCAACGATAAAATATCAAGATTTAATAAGAATTATGATATTTTGGTTCCAAGACACACTTTAAAATTGCCAACCCTGAAACAATCAATTTGCGGACTTCAATTTCAACATGACATAATTTTTTCATGGTCATATTTTATTTGCATAGAAAAAACATAAAAATCACAACAATAAAACATTGTTGTTTTGTTAAATCTATATTTACAACATCCAAATTCCAATCTACATCATGAACATATATGTTGCATCGTTTACATGTGTTTCAATAATAATTGAAATAATTACAACAATAAAAGTGTAATTAGTTCACAATGCCTGTGTCTTTTTAATCATTAGAGATTTCAATATTGACATTCATGCTAATAACCATAAAAGCAAGTAGCTAATACAATAATATATTATGTGCAGTCACAACAATTGCAAGAGATAATAAACAAATTTAATACAAACTCTTGTTGTCCATATTTGAACATATTTACCTATTAAAATTATGAAATCAATATACCAAATGAATGTTGGAGTGACCATGATGTTGTTTATGCTTTTAATACTACACTTTATGTGAATTTCACATGAAGCACACCCAACTTCTTACAAGATTGAGCACAATAAGTTGCTAAAGGTCAAGATACAACCATCACCTCAACTAAGTTGGCAATTGTCTACATCTTCCTTCTTGCCAAGCTGTGACTCTAATTTKTTTATYTCCTTTTATCTRGCTTACTTTCATTTGGTCTCATTAAAATTTMACTAWGGTTACAYYGTATCATCTTCCTTAATTACTAGTAACACCRAACCACAAATTGAACAAGAATAAGCATTAACACRATAATATTACTTTGAGTACTCCAAGTGTCTTTGAGTTTTCTTATAGTTCACCACTATTTAATACGAGAGCAAAATTTGCTTCTCGACATAACTTAAAACATAAGATATACCTACCATCTTCTATAATTTGGCTTTTGTACAAGATAACTTAGTAGTTTTTTTTTGAGACATTTGTTTTGGCATTATATGTTTTTGGCTACAATGAAAATTGAACTTGACTCATCAAAGAAAAACTAGTACATATTAACTTATAAGCTAGCTTATAGAGGGCCAAATGACCATAATTATCAACATTAAAATAACCTAATAACTCACTTTATAACACACTTCTCATGTAACATAAATATTCAAATCACAAAATTTACAATTTAAAAAAAACCAAAATATACCATTGTAAAATACTAACCTAAAGCTTTGTTGGGAATAAAACACCATAAAATTGCACCAAACACCACTATCCACCGACTATTAACATCAAGCACATATTTTGTTGAATTTGATAGAGTTGTATTGTCATTAGATGCCACAAGAATAGTGACAATCAACATGAATTATACATAAAATATGAAAAAACTTATATCAACACTATGATTGTAAACCTTGTTTCAAATGTATTTCTTATCCTTATCCCCTAGTAAATTGTTTTTTTTTTTCTATATATATATATAAGGGCAAAAACAATCGATTTCAAATGTATTTTAGTTACAAATGAAAAATAAACACTTATAAAGAAACGGTCTGTAAATGAAATGGCAACTATCATCAAAATTTACACCCATATATCTATTCAAGAATGTGATACAAAATGGGTAAAAGAATCTCCCAACATATACTTTACTTCATCTATATTTACATTTGTCGATATGCTTAATGACAATGGTACAAAAGCACATTTCAAATTTTTCATACAATTAAAATTTCAAACAAATATTTATTTCTCATTTTCATTTATTTAAATATTATTTAAATTATCACTATTATTTATGTTATTACTATGGTTTATATATATATATATATATAAACATCTGCTACCCTCTCACCAAAAGAATTGCATGATGCAAGGTGAGGGTTTTGAAAGAAAAAATGTTGATCAACTTGTACTTGAAAGAGGATATGAAATTTCATATACTCTATGAAAAAGGGCTCGATCACATTTGCATTGGACAATTTTGTTGTTATACACCTTGCAAAAGTTACTACTTTTGAGCTCTTTCCATACCTTGCTGAAATTTCCTAATACTCAATTAAAAAAAGGGCTTGATTACATTTGCATTGGACAATTTTGTTATAGAGCTGAAATTTCCTAATACTCTATTAAAAAAGGGCTTGATCACATTTGCATTGAACAATTTTGTTATAGAGAAGAAACAACTTTAGCTCCATTTTACATTATTAGTCCATGTCATAGGCATAGAGGGATTATAGCGATCGATAAATCGTTGACTTCATATTAGTCTGTTCTTTGACAACAAATATTTCCATATTATCTATTGTTGGAACCAAGGAACTGAAAACATCGATTTTTATATAAAAAAAAAGTACCATATTTGTCATGATCTGATTGGACAAGGGATTGGAGGTCTTATTGTCGGCTTCGCTATTCCCAATTTTATATATGTTGGCATATCCAAAGTATTTGATCGTATATGGTCTTTTTGAATCATATATTTTCTTATGCATTCGTCGAAGGTGGATTAATGCTAGCATTAATTCGAATGTTTGGTTTAGCATTTTATGCTAGTTAAATTTATGGCAATGTTTGATATGGTGGCATATCGAAAGTTTGGCCTTCCAATACATTGTCTGGTGTTCGAACTATTGTCAGTAAAAATATAATATTTTTTTTGGGATACGTCAAAGACCTGTCACATTGAATTTTTTTCTTAAATGTATACAGAGCATTTCTGACAGAATTAAATGTTTACCTGACATGCTTGGTAGTGTTGAATGGTTACTTAACAGGCTTGTTACAAGACATTTTCTTCTGTTTTTAAAATTTATATGCTCTAGCGGCATTGCTGGTTCACTGGTCCATGCTTGTTTTTTGCATGGCACTGGTTTGTTATTTGCATGTTCTTGTTGTTCTTGCTTGCCTGTTCGTGTTGTTGCAGTTTGCACATTTCGGTTTCTGCAATCATGATTGGAACAACATCGTTCCTGGGAGAGTGGTTGTTGTTTGCTTCTTTCTTCGTTGTATGTTGTTTATTGTTTCTTGATTCGACTTTGCAGGGTTCTGGTCCTGTGCCTCCAGTTGGGCCTTATTTGCAAGGTTTCGATCCTGTGCATGCACTTGCGTTCTTATTTGTTGCTACTTCTTGTTTGCCCAGGGTTTGCAATGTTGGGATGTTGCATCTGCAGTTGGATCTTTGGTTACATTTTTTTGCAGTGGATTTTGCATAGAATACTATTAAGATAAAATAACAAACTAAAAAATTTAAGGCGATGTAAATTGCATCTCTTACGCATTGAAGCAGAGTTTGTCAGCCTCAAAGTATATTTCATAGCTGGCGATGTTGTTTCCATGGATTCTGCGTTGCTATGGTTTCATAGTTGTGAGAGTGCATTTTTCTGTGTGGCAGATATAGTTGTTCTCTCCCTTTTATTTTTCTCTTGTAAATTGTGTTTCTGACTCTATAGTTTCTCGTGTTTCTGTGGTCATTCCAACCGACCGCCATTCGGTTGCATAGTTAGCTAGTTTTATGGACGTGGCTTCATGGATAGTTTCTATAGAACTATGACAGGTCATGTTCGGTGTATACATTAGCTTTCCCAAATTAGTTTTCTTTAAAAGAAGGGCTCCTGGACATAAGAGAATGCAATTTATGAAATTATAGGTTTCTTGAACGACATAAGTTAATGATCGCGGGTTCTCAGGGTGGTGGGCTAAAAATTGGGCTTCTATTGTTCTGTGCCCTGCAAATAGCACGAAGAGTTCAGCAACGTCATGTTCGGTGTATACATTAGCATTCCTGAATTAGTTTTCTTTAAAAGAAGGGCTCCTGGACAGAAGAGATTGAAATTTATGAAATTATAGGTTTTCTGGACAGCATAAATTAAACATAGGAGATATGTAATTTTATAAAGTAGATATATAAAGCATGATATATAAAGCATGCATGGAGCTGTCATCCCATACTTAGCCATTTTTTGCATCGCGGGTTCTTAGGGTAGCCGGCTGAAAATTGACAATCAGAGAGTTCCGCGATATACAAATTGACAATCGGACTTGCGGACTATTTGAATTTCAAGGGCTTGTGTCCAAAACAATTAGCATTCTCGAATTACTTTTCTTTACGTACGCTTTATATACGCTCGTGGAGGAAAAGACAAAAAAATAGTAGTATCGTCTGTTACATAGGGATTCATCCCCGCTACCTTCATCGCTTCCCAATACACATTAAATATGATTTCAAAAGTCAGAACCGACCAGACAAGTTCGAAAAGATGGGCTTTAATAACTGGAAAGCTCCAGTACATGTCCCATTAAAATGAATAGGCAGGCGAATATAATGGGATCTAGTAATTTCTTTTTGCCTGCATTTTGAATTTGCGAAAATAATTTTTTGTTTTGCTTTTTTTGCTTGTGCAGTTTTAGTTTTCTTAAAAGCTTCAACATAGTTCACGAACGTGTCACCCACAGAGGCCTTGAGGTCATGTCCCTCTTTAATATTGTGCATATCTTAGATGTCAGATTTGAGAATCTTCTCGGATATGGGAATTTTAATACGTGTTGCTAGTCACTATTCAACGTACATATTCGAAAAGATTGGCATTAATAAGCGAAAATATCGAGAACATCTATCATTAAAAACAATCAACACAAAATCTACGGAAGATCATCCAACGTTGCTTTTAAATACTTATTGCCATTTCTCTCTATCATCAAAGAGTTGTGCTTTAGGGTGCCTTCGTTCTAATGTTCCTAGTCATGGACATGTAAGACAACTTAGAGATGCGATTGAGGGATAGATGAAAGAAGAGAGATTGGTTTTATGTGACATGAGGTTTGAGTAAAAAAAACTATGTTATACAAGAGAAAATCAGAGAGGACGAAAAAAAAAGAATAAGTATGTTCTGGTTGGTGTTCTCACTGTGTTCGATGCTTTGGTTGGTTGAAAAGGCTGCTTAGAGATTTGTTTGTTGAACTTCTTTGTTTTCTTGCTGGGAATTGTAATGGATTTTGAGGTCGCGTGCAAAATAGTTCTTCGTTTAATTATATAGCTTCTTCCAACAACACAGATTTGGCAAGTGTATCGAATTGTACAGATCCCATAAGAATTTGTTTTCCTCAGGGTCCATGCATTTACAGTGGCTTGCAAAATGGCCTGTCATGTTCGTAAATGACGCGAAATATTGCTCCATTTGCGAATGTAACCAGAGGCGGCTAACAGAAACTGTATGGGCGGATAAAACAAAACATTATCACTAGAAAAGTTTCTATTTCAAAGTTTGATGAGATACATGTGGGTCTGGTAACCGACTTGACAGAAATCCATGTTCTTTGTTAAAGTTTCTTCGTTTCCTCTGGATGTAGTTGCAGACTCCACATATTTGGCGTCACCTCCGAACATTCCAGACCTTTTTGTGAGCCGCGATACCTCCACCGCTATGAGGAAAGATATATTATGATGCCATCTGCAACATTTGATACACTTTCCATACCTTTGTTGGTGCGTTCTGCAAGATTTTATGCACTTGCCACACCTCTGCTGCCCAAAGAAGTTATGTACTTCAACAGAGTTGCATTTTGCATCTGGGTTGAACATTTCTTCCAATCTACTGTAATAAAGCAAAGAAGTTCAACATACAAATCCTCAGGCAAGCTTTTCAACCAAACAGATGATCAAATATAGGGAGAATACCAGTCACTACGTACTTGAATTTTTTTCCCCTTCCATAGCTGTTGTGACATAAAACGAATCCGTCCACTTTGAAATCAGCCTGAATCGCATTTCTGAGTTGTCTCGGATGTCAAGGGTCGGGAACATTGGAAGGAAAGCACCTTAAACCCCAACTTTTCGATGGCAGAGAGAAATTAATACTTGACAAAGAATGGAATGTTGAATAAGCATCCATTGCAAGAAGGCCATATCTGGAAGAGAAAAGGTATTCAAAAAACTGGGATAGATGTAGTTGGCAGCATCAATTAAGTACAAAACCCAAAATTGATATTCAACTCATTTTTTACGAATAAAGAGTTTGAACGTCAAGAAAACTGTCAAGAAGCTTCATCAATGTACATATTTCAGTATTTTCCAATTTTTTGTATTTGTTTTAATTGTATTTTGTACCTTCTTTTCCTGTGTCGTTAAACATGAATGACAAGCTTTACTTTCTGTTGCCCACAACTTCAATCTAAATAAAGACTGGTCTGTTCTTTCTTTACATTTTAAATTTAAGAATAATTTTTCATA
Source organism: Picea sitchensis (assembly GCA_010110895.2). Lineage (NCBI taxonomy): Eukaryota > Viridiplantae > Streptophyta > Pinopsida > Pinales > Pinaceae > Picea > Picea sitchensis. The sequence continues at coordinate 85,062 of SNQJ01S0032712.1, forward strand.
AGCGGCTCAACTGTTGACGTAATGTTCCTGTTCAGTATGTTGGATATATTGCAGCTTCTTCTATTTGATAATATCCGTGCATATATACTAATATCAATACTATTGGAATAAATACAAAAAACTTAGACAATTATGTTTGGGTTTGTGGTATTAAACAACTATGTTCCATGTTCCATCATATACATCTTGCAGCCAACGAACTTCCGTAGTCTGCAATTTATGCTTTAATTACTTAAGTCACACCAAATATTGATTGCATTTAATTTAATTTAGATATTGATGTTTGTGGAGAGCCGATGTTTGCTCATGTCATTGCAAGCAATACAAGATGAATAGATGATAACGAGTTTATCTTGTTGAGACCAGAATGCAAATTCAGGTTTCTTGTTGCGTTATGTACATCTTGTAGTCAAAATTTTCATGCTTTTAACAAAATTTGTGAACCGAAGAGCATCTTGCAAATTGGGAGATCAATTGCATTTTTTTATTTTTTTTTGTTAATTTGGCCGAATCTGTTGGCATCGGGATTAACCTGTGGCTTGAGAAACCGCGACTCATGGGCATTTAAGTCATCAAAATCACCCGGGGATCGCACCTGGCCTAAGCCACACGAACCCTTAACATGGTTGGATTTTTTGTCCCCGCAGGTTTCGAACCGGTGACTTTAACAACACGGAGTGGCTTAACAACACACTCTGTCACCGACTGTCCTACACCTCAGGGACGAGATCAGTTGCATTTGAAACAGAAACAATCCATTAATATATATTAGTATGAATACTATTCAGATAAATATGAAAAATTTCTCCATTGATAGATACTAGTATGAATATTGTTGAAATAGATATCAAACCTTTGTCTTGGCCAAGACTTAGGCAGTTATTTGGGCACCAGGCCCTAGGTTCGCAGTACCCAGCACCTATGTCCCCTGTTTCGTCATATACATCTTACAGCCAAAGAACTTCAGTGATCTGCAGTTAACGCTTTTACTAGTGAGAATCCAATAGGGGTTCGAAAACATTGCCATTAATAAATGGAAAAAGAAAGGTTTTTTCGAGTGTTAGATACTTAGCTCTTTTCCCCTTTTTCTTTTCCCGTCCATTATGGATTTCTAGTTTTATACTTAGTCGTCTTTCTATGATGGGCGATTGCAGGGTTCACACGATGACATATCTTCATCTCCATCTGTATCTTCACATGACGAATCCAACCGACCGTTGTACCTTTCCATACCTAGGCAATTTTATGGCCACGGTTGTCGGATTGACGCATAGGAACATGCCTTTTCTTCTTCCCACTCATTATTTCTTTCTGGATATATACTTAGTGCCCTTTCTATGGTATCTGGTTCTAGAGTTGGTGGGCTGACATGTCTTCATCTCCATGTATATCCTCACACGAGGGATCCGACCGACTGCTGATCCTTTCCATTGCCAATTTCATGGTTGTCGCTATGGGGCCGCCGCTTGCAAACCCAACTACTTATCATTTCGGTATATACATCTTTCACTCAAATCATCTGTGATCTACAATTCGACTGCGGGTTCCTAATATACATTAACTTCGTTTAAATTATCTATTGTTACTTTCCATCCCCAGCAACTTCGTGTCCTTCCTGATATACATCAACAATGCTCTTACTAGTGACAAGTGGACACAGTGGCACGAAATATACTTCCATGATCTGCAATTTATGCCTTAACTGGTGAGAACTCAGCAGGGGTTTGAAATAATTTGCATTAATAATCAAACACTAGATGTTCTTCGGCGATATACTTTTCCCTTGTCTTCTTCCTGTGTATTATTGATTTCTAGTTATATACTTAGTCGTGTTTCTATGATCACGGGTTCCAATGTTGGCGTGTTGACATATCTTCATCTCCATCTATATCCTCGCATGACGAATTGGACCACTCGTTGTTCCTTTTCATACGTAGTGAATTTTATGCCCGCGGTTGCCGAGTTGGCGTAATTCAACTCTGCTGCTTCTTGTTCCGTCATCTACATCTACCACTCAAAATTTCCGTGATATACAATTCCACTGCGAACTTCTCCATCCTTTTTCCCTTATTTTCTTCCCTGTGTATTATGGGACTATAAAATATGGACATGATATTTTATAGAGCATGTACGGATTCCGCATTCCATACCTAGCGACATTTTGGATCGTGGGTTCTCAGGCAGGCGGGCTCAAAATTGGGCCTCCATTGTTCCATGCCCTACAAATAGCACCTATAATTCCGCGATATACAAATTGACAAGTGGACCTGCAGACTGGCGGACTCAACATTGCACTTCTATTGTTCTGTGTCCTCCAAACACCGCTCCCAATTTCGCGATATATAAATTGACACACAGAATGCAAGGCTAGCAGGGTGGAGATTTCCATTGTTTATGGATGTTAATCCCTATGAAGTATCTAACAATATCTAAAAAATTATTTTGAATACTAAATTAGCTCTTAGTAGTGACAACTGGACATAGAGGTACGAAACAGTTGGGATTGCACCCTCCGCAATATACAAATTGACTACCAGATTCCGACATCATCCGCTCTTCCGTGTTATAGATTACGCATTCAAATATTGGGAGAAATACAATTAGAATGTCGGGGCCTCGCATCTTCTGCAGACACCTTTGCAGCCTGTTTTGGATCCTCCTGTTGCCGGGTTCACGAAATGTGCAACCCTAGCGTTGGCGGGTTGACATATCTTTATCTCCATCTATATAATCACATGACGAATCCGACCGACCGTTGTTGCTTTCCATACTTGGCCAATTTTATGTCCACGGTTGTCGGGTTGGCACCAATTTCATCTCCATCTATATCCTCGCATGGTGAATTGGACCGCCTGCTTTTCCTTTTCATACTTAGTGAATTTTATGCCCGTCATTGTCGAGTTGGCGCAATTGAACTTTGTTCCTTTTTGTTCCATTATATACATCTTCCACTCAAAATTTGTGCAATCCCAACTGTTTCGTACCTCTATGTCCAGTTGTCACTACTAAGAGCTAATTTTGTATTCAAAATAATTTTTTAGATACTGTTAGATACTTCATAGGGATTAACATCCGTAAACAATGGCAATCTCCACCCCGCTAGCCCTGCATTCAGTGTGTCAATTTCTATATCGAGAAACTGGGAGTGTTGTTTGGAGGCCACGAAACAATAGAAGTGCAATGTTGAGTCCGCCATTCTGCTTGTCAATTTGTATATCGCAGAATTCTGGGTGCTATTTGTAGGGCACGAAACAATGGAGGCCCAATTTTGAGCCCGCCCACCTGAGAACCCGCAATCCAAAATGTTGCAATATACAAATTGACGACCAGATTCCGACATCATCCGCTCTTCCGTGTTACAGATTACACATTCAAATGTTCGGAGTGATACAATTAGAATGTGGGGGCCTCGCGTCTTCTACAAACACCTTCGCAACCTATTTTGGATCCTCTTGTTGTCGGGTTCACGAAATGTGCAACCCTAGCGTTGGTGGGTTGACATATCTTTATCTCCATCTATATAATCAGACGACGAATCTGACCGATCACTGTTGCTTTCCATACTTAGCCAATTTTATGTCCACAGTTGTCGGGTTGGTGCCAATTTCATCTCCATCTATATCCTCACATGGAAAATTGGACCACCCGCTATTCCTTTTCATACTTGGTGAATTTTATGCCCGCGGTTGTCGAGTTGGCACAATTGAACTCTGTTCCTTTTTGTTCCGTTATATACATCTTCCACTCAAAATTTGTGCAATCCCAACTATTTTGTACCTCTGTGTCCAACTGTCACTACTAAGAGCTAATTTAGTATTCAAAATAATTTTTTAGATACTGTTAGATACTTCATAGGGATTAGCATCCGTAAACAATGGCAATCTCCACCCCGCCAGCCCTGCATTCCGTGTGTCAATTTCTATATCGCGAAACTGGGAGCGTTGTTTGGAGGACACGAAACAATAGAAGTGCAATGTTGAGTCTGCCAGTCCGCATGTCCTCACATGGAAAATTGGACCACCCGTTGTTCCTTTTCATACTTGGTGAATTTTATGCCCACGGTTATCGAGTTGGCACAATTGAACTATGTTCCTTTTTGTTCCGTTATATACATCTTCCACTCAAAATTTGTGCAATCCCAACTGTTTCATACCTCTGTGTCCAGTTGTCACTACTAAGAGATAACTTAGTATTCAAAATAATTTTTTAGATACTCTTAGATACTTCATAGGGATTAGCATCCATAAACAATGGCAATCTCCACCCCGCCAACCCTGCATTCCGTGTGTCAATTTCTATATCGCGAAACTGGGAGCGTTATTTGGAGGACACAGAACAATAGAAGTTCAATGTTGAGTCCGTCAGTCCACAGGTCCTCACATGGCAAATTGGACCACTCGCTGTTCCTTTTCATACTTGGTGAATTTTATGCCCGCGGTTGTCGAGTTGGCACAATTGAACTCTGTTCCTTTTTGTTCCGTTATATACATCTTCCACTCAAAATTTGTGCAATCCCAATTGTTTTGTACCTCTGTGTCCAACTGTCACTACTAAGAGCTAATTTAGTATTCAAAATATTTTTTTAGATATTGTTAGATACTTCATAGGGATTAGCATCGTAAACAATGGTAATCTCCACCCCGCCAGCCTTGCATTCCGTGTGTCAATTTCTATATCGCAAAACTGGGAGCATTGTTTGGAGGACATAGAACAATAGAAGTGCAATGTTGAGTCCACCAGTCCACAGGTCCGCTTGTCAATTTGTATATCGCGGAATTCTGGGTGCTATTTCTAGGGCACGGAACAATGGGGGCCCAATTTTGAGCCCGCCCGCCCGAGAACCCGCGATCCAAAATGTCACTAGGTATGGAATGTGGAATCCGTACATGCTCTATAAAATATCATGTCCATATTTTATAGTCCCATAATACAAGGGAAGAAAATAAGGGAAAAAGGACGGAGAAGTTCGCAGTGGAATTGTAGATCACGAAAATTTTGAGTGGTACATGTAAATGACGGAACAAGAAGCAGAAGAGTTGAATTGCAACAAATTGACAACCGCAGGCATAAAATTCACTAAGTATAAAAAGGAACAGTGGGTGCTCCAATTTTCCATGCGAGGATATAGATGGAGATGAAGCTATGTCAACACGCCAACGTTGGAACCCGTGATCATAGAAACGCGACTAATTATATAACTAGACTACCGAATACAAATTGACTACCGTATTCCAACATCGTGCGCTCTTCCATGTTACAGATTATGCATTCAAGTGTTTGTAGCAATACAATTAGAACATCGGGGCCTCGCGTATTCTGCAGACACCTTCGCAGCCTGTTTTGGATCCTCCTATTGTCGGGTTCACGAAATGTGCAACCCCAGCATTCGAGGGTTGACATATCTTTATCTCCATCTATATAATCACACGACGAATCTGACCGATCATTGTTGCTTTTCATACTAGGCCAATTTTATGTCCACGGTTGTCGGGTTGCGCCAATTTCATGTCCATCTATATCCTTGCATGGCGAATTGGACCGCTCGTTGTTCATTTTCATACTTAGTGAATTTTATGCCCACGGTTGCTGAGTTGGCACAATTGAACTCTGTTCCTTTTTGTTTCATTATATACATCTTCCACTCAAAATTTACGTGATCTACAATTCCACTGCTAACTACTTCATCTTTTTTCCCTTTTTTTCTTCCCGTGTATTATGGGACTATAAAGTATGGACATGATATATTATAGAGCATGTATGGATTCCACATTCCATACCTAGCGACATTTTGGATCGCAGGTTCTCGGGCAGGGGGGCTCAAAATTGGGCCTCCATTGTTGCCTGCCCTATAAATAACACCCACAATTTCGCGATATACAAATTGACAAGCGGACCTGCGGACTGGCTGACCCAACATTGCACTTCTATTGTTTTGTGTCCTCCAAACAACACTCCCAGTTCCACGATATACAAATTGACACACGGAATGCAGGGCTGGCGGGGTGGATATTGCCATTGTTTACGGATGCTAATCCCTATGAAGTATCTAATAGTATCTAAAAAATTATTTTCAATACTAAATTATCTCTTGGTAGTGACAACTGGACACAGAGGTACGAAACAGGTGGCATCGCATCCTACACAATATCAAAATTGACTACCAGATTCCGACATCGTCCACTCTTCACTCTACTATGGCTCACAAATGTTTCAAAGTATTTCTCGCTACCTTCCATCCCCACTAACTTCTTGTCCTTCCGGCTGTCCTACCATACCCTCTTCGCTATTATGCGCATTGCAATCAAAAAGTTTCGATACATACAATTTGATACTCACACCCTCACCTTCAACAGTTGTACCTTGCAACCCTATTTTGTAGTTGTTTTTTTCCCATGCCTGTGACCTCCGTACTTTCTTACTATGCAATTAGAAACCTTTCATGCTAACAGCTGACCATACAAGAACCATCAACATTGTCATCAATGGGCGAAACGGTCGAGGAGATCTCCCATTATTATGCATTAAACCAAGATGTGCGGAGAGTTATTTTGTCCCTTCTGATTGTTCATCTTGAACACGCGTCGTCGTGTTGAGTGGCTCAAGAAATCTACAATGCTTAATCGTTGATTGCAATATCCGCCATGTTCGCATTTTCTATGTATGCAATTACTAGTTTTTAATGTTAACAACACATCATGCAACAACCATCCAAATTGTCATTAATCAATGAAAGTCTCGAGGACATCTCCCATTCACATGCTTTGGACCAAAATTTGCGCAGGGTTATATTATCCCTTCCAAATTTTCATTGCATTCATCATCTGGAGCAAACAAACGTTCTTGTAGACTTATGGCAGTAGGTCGACAGTAGTTTTGTGGAGATATAGTAAATATGTTCGCACACGAGGACCAGAACTTCCAGTGGTCCAGGGCATACTTTTACTATTCATCCCATTTCGCCCAGAACGAAGTGATTTGGACCTTTGGAATTGCTCGTGTAGGCTGCCTCCCTAAGGTTTTTTACTGTAAGGAGGTGGTCTCTTGGTGCACCGAAAAATATATTCCAGGCCAAAGAATTATTCCACTGCGTGACCATTCTCCTGTTTCTTTGTCACCTCAGGTATTTCGTGAGATGTTAAAATTGTTGAAGCCAACATTGACGTTCAAAGGACAAGACTGCAAGTTGTTTCTAGAAAAACATGAGAACGAGATGGACATCTTAGTTGACTTCCTCGAAGACCCAACAACAGTTCCTGAAGATATCACAAGGTTGTAGGATCCATTCCGGGAAATTGCTTGGTTGTTTACAAGAATAACATGACATGCATCCACGACAAACATTTCCCATATAATTATTTATATTTTGTATTTCACAGTCAAGGAACAATACATTTTTGATTGGGGGAAGCTAATTTCCATTGAGCTTTGTTCCCAGTTGTCACGATTCAAAGAATCGAATAACTTTTATATGTCATCCTACTTAATTTCGCAATTGTGCATTGTTGCCCATTTCCAAAACTTTCTCTTTCCAATAAAATAAATTGTGGATTCAACCCAGTAACATTCTGGTACGAGGCCCTGTGGAGGCACAAGGCCTCCCATTATTTTTATGAAGTTTTTAATGGCTTTGTCTCAGTTTTCAAAGATTTATTGTTAGGCAAGGATGCTCCGTGGATGTCTAGCCACGCAACCAAGTTTTTGAACAGGAAGGGCACACTTGAGCAAGAGGAAAATCACAGTGTCCTCATGGTCTTTGGCTCTAAGGAAAATCCTGCCTTCATTCCATGCCACATCACAGACAAGATGTTTGTTGCAGAAATAGCAAGGAAATACAACCACTGGTTGCATTTTTTCCATGACAAGAAAAAAAAACAGTTCATTCCTCTGCCCTGGAAAGTCGGAGACTTCGTGTGGAGAAACATCAACAAGATTGACGAGTTTGTCGCACATTTCATGAAATTGAACCTAACGTATGCTGAAAGCCTAAAAGGGTTTGACCCTAATGGAATTTTCGAGAACATTTACTGGTTGTTGGCTTTAACACTTCTTTTATCCATAGACACCTAACCCAAAACAGGGACAGTGTCGAAAACAATCATGCTTCTGTCGATTGCGACACAAAGACATTGCAAAGTGCAACTGAATTGCACAGACAACATGGAAAAGTATCCGGTGAGAAGAGTACCCAATCCCTCGCCAGCACTCCTAAGAGCATGACATCACAGAGCATCGCTTCAACGGTCCACCCTAGTAAGAAAGAAACCCATAAATCTTCAAATGGAGGAGGAGATAAGAACCCTCCTCGCATAAATATTGATAGTTCTCACAAAATTCCACTGGCGAAGAAGAGAAAAAACAATTCAAGGAAGGCGGAGGAACCCGAAATTCAAAGTGGAAAACTGCAACTTGAAATTGAAATTGAGCACATGCAGAAAATTGGGTCATCCATGGTGGAAATATCTGAGACCGACTTTTTTGACGTAGATGAATCCTTCATAATCCAGAGCGCTATTTTTGACAGCCAATCTAAAAGTGTGGTCATTGAAAATAAAGATGTAACAAACAGGAAAGGCAAATCTCGCACAGAGATTAACTTTAGGGAAATGAGGTTGTCTCAAATCTCCTCATTTCACCAGGTAACCGGTGAAATTATTCATGATTCCATTGGAGGAATTGAGACGGAAAATCCCAATCAGAAAGACTGCCTCAACGAATATGATCATGCTTTCATTGCAACCCCAAAATTTGCCAATCCTTTGGCAAAAATCATGCCTGCAACCACTGCAGCCAAGATGAAAGAATCCTCTACCCTCCCTGCATGCTCTAGAGCCCTTATAGAGAATAACATCAACAAAAGAATACAGCTACTTACTGAAGCCTAGGAAACATCGCAAAATTTAGTTTCCTTCGGAAAGAAGGCCAATGATTTCCTGCAACATTTGGAGGCGAATTTAAGAAATGAACAACATTTATGTGATCAGTTGTTGGCCCCTTTTGCCAACTATGCCTTCAACAAATTGGAACTAAAAATAAGACAAGAGAAACTCCCCTCCCCAAACCAGACCAAAAAATTAAAAGCATGCTGGCAAAAGAAAGTTGACAACCTGGATCTCATTGTCAAATCATGTAAACAAGTCATATCAGAAAAGGAAGATTTATTCACAAGCCTGTTGCAGATGGGCTTAGCCGGAACTACCAACGAGGTTCAATATCCAAACTTAATTCTCAAATCCTTGTCAATCACCAAAGAAGCCTTCTAGGAACAAGTTGATATTTTAAAGGGGTTGTCTTTTGAAAAGTTTTATGACATAGTTGAACATCGTCTAGATGACCACAAGCACTGGGTACTGGACTATGCGACACACAATGAAGAAATTGAACAGAGTCTGCATGGTATTTCAATGGATCTAAGGAAATTAGAAAACGACCTTTATGACATAGAAATCTGGGATGAAATCAACACAACCCCCATGAAAATCCACATCGAAGAATGGTTCCAACAGAGAATGAACAGCCTCATCTAGGAAGGGAAACAACCGATCAACATGACTCAACTAACCATCGACAACAACAACAAAAACGCATCGGCTTCATAGTAAGTCTATACTGGCATCTTGTTTTCTTTAGCAATCCAGTTTAAGTTTGTGTTGTCATCTTGTTTTCTTTATCAATCCAATTATGACCTCTTCAAATAGAAAACTGTAACCAAAGACTCATACCTTACAAATTCTTCTTTTCAGGTCTTCCTCTCTACCGTCGCACACTTCTTCTTTCGACATTCCTAATTCTTGTACTTATTTCTTTTTATGGTCCGCGGGAGCCCCAATCCCAGTCTATATGAAAAATACATTTACATTTCTAGAAACATGTAACGTACATTATTCATTTTTGATAAATTCCAAAGAAAACTGATTCGATAATGCCTTTATTGTATATTAAATTTTGGGTTTCCAGAAACCTTTCTTGTTTTTCTTGTGTCCTATTGTATGCTATTTTTTTTGTCTTGAACGACGTTGTTAATATTCTATTCTATGCTAACTCTTTCGGTGTCCAGGAACCTATACTTTGATAGATTTCGATTTCTCTTTTGTCTAGAACCCTTCTATGTAACAGACGTTATTACTATTATATTGTATGCTTTTAAATGTTGATGTAATTTGCAGAGATATGTAACAGACATTATTTCTTTTATAATAAGTTTCTATAGTTCACAATTCTGCTTCTCAATTTGTATGTCGTGGAACTCTTGGTGCTATTTCTAGGGCACGAAACAACAGAGGCCCATTTTTGAGCCCGCCAGCACGAGAACCTGCGATCCAAAAATTGCCTAAGTATGGAATGAGGGCTCTTTGCATGCTCTATAAAACGTGTGCAAAGAAAACTAATTCGGCAATGTTATATATTTTTTGTCCAAGAAAAGCCTTAGTTTTAAAGCAAACTAAATGTAACACACGTTATTACTATTCTATTATATGTTTTTAAATGTTCATGTGATCTCCACAGATATGTAACATACATTATTAATTTCTAGTAAATTTGTATAGTCTGCAACTCTGCGTCTCATTTTGTATATCGCGGAACTGTCAGTGCTATTTGTAGGGCACGTAACATCAGAGGCCCAATTTTGAGCCTACCATCCTGAGAACCCGCGATCCAAAAACTGGCTAAGTATCCAATGAGGGCTTCGTGCATGCTCTATAAAATCTCATCCCCATACTTTATAAAAGTACAAATTTCGCATGTATAAAACTAAATATCTAATTTAGTAAAGGTACATATTTCGTATGTATAATTTATTAATTTCTGATAAATTTCTATAGTCTGCAACTCCGCTTCTCAATTTTTGTATCGCAGAGAACATCAGAGGCCCGATTTTGAGCTCACCAACCCGCGATCCAATATAAAAGTACATATTTGGTATGTATAAAACTAATATCTACTTTATAAAATTACATTTTTGGTATGTATAGTTTATGCTCTCCAGGAACCTATAATTTCATAAATTTCAATTTCTTTTGTGTCCAGGAACCCTTGTTTTAAAGATAACTAATTCGGTAATGCTAAATTTTTTGTGTTCAACAACCTTTCAAATGTTGATATTTTTTTATATTTTTCAGGAAGAACTAATTCAGGAATACTATGTTCTGCATGCAGACCACATGTATTTCAACTTTCTAGCCATGTGTCTGTACTAGGTCGCATTTTCTCCCATCCCAAACTGACAGGGACTACGCTGCCATGCAACACTTGTTTAGATTTAGAAACATTTTACATTCGATAGTATTGTGTTATTTTATGAATAATTATTTTATCAATTTAAATTATGATTTTTTTAAACAAAAACTTCAGGATAATATATTAATAAAAAATGGTGGTCAAAGCATGCAAAGAAAACACATATAGTAAAAAGTTTAAAGGCAGTTCTTTCCTCATAAACATTTCAATTTCTAGCCTTATTGTCCCATGTTCATTCTGGGCTTTGATTACAAACATTATATTCCAAAACTTGCAAGTAACTATTCGGTTAAAAAGGCCTAAGATACATATGTATTTGTAAAACATTCAAATACTCGGCTGAAGATTATTGGAAGGCCCTGATTCTTCTATTTCTGCATCTTGTGTTGGCCTATTCAAGTCAATTTGAGACTGGTCTATTGTTGGCGATGACCCATTGCTAGAGGATAAGTCCTCAAGATCTGAAGGGGTTGGAGCTGCTTGGAGTTGCAGATGTTTGAACCATGTCCTGATTGCATCAACCTCATCATGTTGCTGACACATTGTTGTTCTATGATGTACGAGAATGTCCAAAATGTATGAGACTTGGGCTGACAAATTCTGGTATGCAATCTTTAGTTGTTGTATTTTTTTCTCCAGTGTGTCTGAGTGAGCCTCCTGGACAGGAGCTTATCGCTTGTGACGAGGCATTTTACCAGAATGAGAGGGATTGTTGTGATTGCTACTGTGAGGAGGATCTAGCCTGCACTCCACAAAACCAACAAAAGAATTGGGAACCAATGCCCAAATATAATGCATGACTGTATTCAATTTCCTAGGAAGCCCATCCTCTGCACCCATCGCCTCTTTCTTTCTACTTGTATGCAATTTATTATGATAATTGATTCCAAATGTTGGATTGAATTTCAATTTGTGCTTACCTTCCTCTAAAGGTTCCTTGACGTTGCTAGGTAGAGGACAAGAGCTCGAAATAACCATCCACCATCCTTGTCGTGAATTCTGCCTTGACACAATGAATTTGAATGCTTGTGACGTTGTTCACCCATGATGCAGGAGCATTTTTTCCTCCAAAATCTACCTTGTTGAATAGAACTAGGGGGGTCTATGAATTTACCAAGGGAGTTGGTTCCCTAACTTGTTATTATTGTAGTTTCCTATGTTTTATTGAAATTCTAGAAGGAATACATAGGACACGATTTGTTTATTTGAGTTTGATTAAATGTAAGTGAATTTTTCTATGATAGCAGATATTGAGAGTTGTGAGGTCTAGAAGAGACCCTAGAGTGATCTCTTGAGGATATTGTGGATCTTAAAGATCCTTGCAAAATTTGTGGAGTCTAAGTAGGATTTGAAATAAAGTAAGGTTTCTGCCCTGTGTTGTACATTTTGTAAGCTTTCGAGAATTAAGAGGTGAATTAAGACATAGTGAATTAGTGGCAGAGAGAAGTGTGAGTGTGTAGAAGGCCAAGTGTGTCCAAAATACCGAAACAAAGGCAAATTAAATGTAAATCAGTCCAGAGAAGGTGAACAGGGCCTTGTGTAAATTATGTACAGATTCATTAATAGAATATGTGTGTGTTATCTGGCATCTTTATGTATCATTGAATGATATATTGAGTTAGCATTTATGTGAGTTTCAAGAGTTGTTGTGTGCAAGCAAGAGCCGAGTGTTGTTATAGGTTTGGTGTGCAACATAAGCTACAATAGTCGTTGATCGTTGATCACTAGAAGGATAAACAATCCAAATCGCGCCAAACTATACTGTGAAGGATGGATCACCTATAATCGTCGGATCATTCCATTGTTGAATATAAGTCATTTGATTGAAGTTAGAGGATTCTGTAAAATTCATGACAGTCAGTGGCGAGAAGAGATCTGGCCATATATTCCAGAGCCAGATCGATGGACGACAGTGTATCAGGAGTTAGAAGGTGCAATAAAGTTAAAGGAAAGGAGACTAATCCACTTCAAGAGATCAATGACAACAATAGATCGAGGAATATCAACGACCATAATTAGATCCAGGACAAGTCACCAGATCAACGATTCTCATTATAGAAAACCACGACCATCAGAGGTTATAAGGTGTTCGATGCTGCAAAAAGTCTCGAGATACCGATGACGAGAAATGCCATGCTGACGTAACAAACTCCACACATGAAGTGACATGTGGAGACTAGGTTCCATGATACATGGTTTCTATGTCAACCCTTTGAATGTAGATTGACGACAGAGATTAAATTGTTGATTCAACAGATCAACGACCCTCATCATCTCATCCATCGTTGTATCGACGTTTTCTTGTTGCATGGTATTTGAAAAGGTTTGAAACCCCATGGTCCAATGGTCTGAGATACATGGCATCCATAAGTTTTTTGGCAGGGTTCCACACACAGTTCTGGTGTGGCCCACAGATAAAACCCTTTATAATTATGTTATGAATCTGAGCCTCTCTTATGAGGTGTACCCCTTTGAGGGGAGCATATTCTTCTTCTTGGTTGTTGGTAGTGGAACCCAATCCCCATGCATAACTTATTTCAATTTCCCCCTTGGGATCAATTATGACCTCTTTTGCACCTGCCACCCCACAATTTAAATAATGATATTAGTAAATAATTAATATCATAATTAAATATTTTATGAATTGATATTTTTTAGCTACTCAAAATAATGGGAAGGAAAATAAGTATTTTTCTTTTGAAATTTGATAAGAATAATTTTGGATTGATGGAATTGTAAATATGAAATGTTAACATTACATAATCTAATTGTAGTGGTTGTATTTTAGGGTGACCCATTTTTATATTAAAAACAACAATTTCATCAATTCAAAATTGCATTTTGGCAAATATTGCCAAATTAAATTTTGGTGATGGCAAACGAGAGAAAAATCATAAAATGTATAACCTTCTTCCTTTCCAAATTTGTATAAGTGTATGAGTTTGCAATTCTTTCCATAATTAGAGTAATTAGTAAAAAATATTTACAGTCAATGTAATGTTTTTTACAATTATTTAAGTTTATAATATTTCAATTGATTATTGTCAAATTTATTAGATATTTGGTTAATTTTGTAACAATAAGTGAAACATATTAATTTACACCAACAAATTTACTAAAAATATTATTTACAAATTTGAACAAACATCTTTTAAATTTTTAATACATTTTTTTAATTATATATATATATATATATATAAACTAATATTTATAAAATTAAATTATTTATTAGAAAGTCGATGGTAATGCTAAAGAAGGAAAGGGGCCAATTAGAATTCATATTAAAGCATTCCATTGTAAAGTATAATTGGATGGCATGGTTGTTGTGTTAAAGACAATATTTAGATGGCGAAGAATAAGGACTTACAACAAATATTGATTTGGTTGACATGTAAAGATATTTGTAATGATAATACATATCATCTTTAAAAAAAAAAAAGAGAAAAAGACATGGATTGAGTCTATTAAAACTTATTTTCAAAATATTTTATTTAATATTTATTTTTTAAATAAGGTGAGGATTGAGTTGGTAATGGTTAAAACTTATTTTTAAAATATTTTATTTAATATTTATTTTTTAAATGTAAATTATTATTATAATTATAGCTAAAAGTCATGGTAAAAGAGTTAAAGGTCGAGTTGAGTTTAGGACATATCATTTAATTGTGGACCATCTTGTTACCTTTAGGATCATTGCAGAGGAGTTCCACAAAAACTAGTCTTTTTTGTTGTTTTGTTGACTTTAGAAAAACTTTTGACATGGTTTCTAGGAAAAACCTTTGGAATAGGTTGGAAGAGATAAAAGTGTCTCTTGAGTTGAGGGATGTTGCATTAAGGATGCATGAGAAAGTTATTGCTAAGTTTGAAAACACCGAGGGATGGTCAAAAGAGATTAACTGCAATATTGGAGTCAAACAAGGTTGCCCCTTGTCCCCTACCCTTTTTGGCATATACATTGACAAGTTAGAAGATTGCTTGGAAAAAGCAAGTTGTGTCGGCCCTACTCTCACTAGTATAGTCATCAATCTTCTTATTTATGCCGATGATATCATTCTTATGGAAAGGAGTCCCCATGATCTTGAAAACCAACTAAGAATCCTCAAGGACTTTTGCTCCAATATGGGTATGACTATTAATATTGATAAGACTAAGGTCATGATTATTAAATCCAATAAGATCACTTATGATACCTTCGTATATGATCCAGATTTAGGAGCGGAACAAACTGATTACAGACTTAATACAATAAACACAGGGATATGAAGAATAAAATAGATATCCAGTTAACAATATATTCTATTAAATAAATGAAATAGGATGAAACTATAAAACTGCAGAACTAAAACACTTGTTCGAATGGTGGTAGTTATCTATGAGAAGAGATGTGGCTGCTATGTGCATATTTCTGAGCAGAATAATTACAATGAGGCTCCATAGGCCTTTTTGATATTACTCATGAATGCCAAAACCCTAGACATCCAAATACCTAACCTAAGAAGGTGAAATGCCAAAAGTCATGTGGGCCCCTATGGGTAAGTTGGTACCTCAACTTCCTGGGGTCGTAAATTTTTCATACGACCTCCGTTTTAGGCACATGATAGCCCATTGGAAAGGTATTTCATAGAACTACACATTCTGCTGCCAAACTCTAACTCTATCTACAATTTGACTGTGAAAACCCCAAAATCAATGTTTAGGGCCCCAAAATGTCCCTAGAACTACAACAAGATGTGTTGACATGAAAACATACAAAATAAGCTAGTTGGATTAGGCGAGAGGCCACCAGTATCCACCTGGAGGATGTGTAGGGCTTCAAATAGCCCCAAAAGTGTAGAACCCATGATTACAAATAAGTACAGAATAACGTGTTGAGAAAAAAATAGAGAAGAGGAGCCAGCTGGAATAGGTGGGTGGCCACCAATATCCACCTAGATCAATCCTCCCCCCTTATGAAGCAATGGTCTCCATTGTGTTGAGTTCCCCCATCAGGTGAGGAAAATTCTGTTAGATTTGGCCCCAAGTGAGCCACTTGCCTTGGTGTAGGAGTTGCCATTCCTTGACAAATCGATAAAGTTGGATCCTTTGCTGGCAAGTTCCCTTGACTTGTGTGTCCACTATCTAATCAGTGGATGCTTGTTCCATGCAGTCGAGGTTGAACTTTGTTGGTGTCAGTTGTTCTACGATCTCTGAGGTGTCCAATAATGGTGGAAAATATGGTTGAAGGAGGTCCACATTAAACACTGGGTGCAGGCCAAGGAAGGGTGGAGTGTTGAGCTTAAAAGAATTTCTACCCACAACCTTGGTGATAGTGGAAGGCCCATAGCGAAGTGGGTGAAGCTTCTGATGAGGCCCCGTGAGATGCTCCTTCTGCAAATGTAACCAGACTTTGTCGCCAACCTGAAACTGGTGTGGTACCCTGTGTTGATCATGGTGTTGCTTGTACTTAGCATTGGATTTCTGCAAAATCTCTTGGACCTGTTAGCGGATGTGTTGAATCTGCTCAATGAATCTGGTGGCTTTGTCAGTCTCAAATTGAACATGGGAAGAGTTTTTCTATGTGGTGGCAAGAGGTAGTGCAACATCCATGGTACCCAAGGGTTGGAATCCCAGCCTCACCTGAAATGGGCTATGGCCAGTGGAGCTATGGAGAGCCCTATTGTAACTGTGTTGAACATAGGGGATACTCTCATCCCATGTGCGTGGATGCTTAGAGTTGTACATGCACAGGATGTGCACAATCATCCTATTGAAAACCTATGTTTGGTCGTCTGTTTGGGGGTGGAAAGAAGTGGATTTAGTGAGCTTGGTGTCCAACAATGAACAAAGACTCAACCAAAATGTGTTGAGGAACCTGCTGTCCCATTTAGAGATGATGGTCTGTGGTATCCCAAAATGGAACCACACTCATTCAAAGAATATCTTGGCAGTATCTGCCGCTGTGATATTCTTCTTCTAGGTTGTGAGGATGGCCATCTTCGAAAACCGATCAATGAACACAAATACACAGTCATTTCCTTGCTTGGTAGATGGAAGGCCAAACATGTAATCCATTAAGATGGATTCCCAAGGCTTCTTGAGAGTAGGAAGAGGGGTGTATAGGCCTTGCTTCTTGATGGATGGCTTGGAAATGACACAGGCAGTGCAAGATCTGATATTGTTGATGTCCTGTTGAATTTTTGGCCAATAAAAATGTTTCTGAAGAACGACCATAGTATTCTCCACGCAAAAAATTCCTACCATTCGAATGTAGTGGGTTTCCCATATCAGCTTTGCAGACTCGCTTATAGAAAAATAGAGATGGCCTGGATGGCATAATAGTCCATCCTGAATGTGAAAATCAATGACAGTTGTGCATGTACCCAAGAGCTGATAGGTGGTGGCAAAGTCCTGATCTTGCTGATAAAGTTGGCACCACTCAGATGCCTCATGTCCACAAGAATGGAGCACAATGGTGAGTGCAGCCACATGAGGTCGATTGAGGCAGTCAGCGACATGATTTGAGATCCATGTCTTATACTTGATGTTGAGATGGAACTTTTGCAGGTAGGTGGACCACTTCTAATGGAGGTCGTTCTACAATTTCCCCTATGTCTGTATGAACTGCAAAGGCTTGTGATCAATGTGGATGATCATATCCTTTCCCAAAATGTAATGTTTCCATTTATGACAGGATTTTACAATGGAATACATTTCCTTGTCATAGGTGGGGTATTTTTGGACAGTATATGAGAGTGTCTCACTATGGTATGCCACCGGATGGACGTGTTGAGTGAGAACTGTGCCTACAGCATAATCAGATGCATCAGTCTCAATCTCGAATGGTTGCTGCAGATTGGGTAAGGAGTGTATTGGAGCTGAGCACAAGTGATGCTTCAGATCATAAAATGCTCGTTGTTGTTCCTTCCCCCAAACGAACTTTTCCCTACCACCGCCCTTGGTCACCTGGCTGAGGGCCCATGCAATATGGGAGAATCCCAACACGAACCGTCTGTAGAAGTTGGCCAGTCCCAAGAAGCTCTGAAGCTCAGTTAGTGTGGTCGAGGCTGGATAGTCATGGATGACTTGGATATTATCTGGATCAACATGTACCCCGTGCTCATCAACAATGTATCCCAAGTATTGGACCCTGTTAATGCCAAAAGAACATTTTTCCAAGTTGGCATATAATTTGTGTTGTCGTAGAGTGCTCAAAACCTGTTGAATATGTCGTGTGTGCTCATCCCAAGTTCTACTGAATATGAGGATGTCATCCAAATATACCACCACAAAGGAGTTGGTGAAGGGTCACAATACAACATCCATCAACCTCATGAAAGTGGTTGGTGCATTTTTTAGGCCAAAGGGCATGACCAACCATTCGAGGAGACCTTCTTTAGATTTGAAGGTTGTATTCCATACATCAGTTGGTTCGATGGGAACCTAGTGGTAGCCAGACTTTAGGTCAATATTGCTGAAGAAATTTTCCCCGTTGAGTTGGTCAAGATGGTCATCAATCCTGGGAATTGGGTACCAGTTCCTGACTGTGATTTTGTTTAAGGCTCTGTAATCAATGCAAAGCCGCCAAGTCCCATCCTTCTTCTGCACCAGTACAATTGGGCTTACTCAAGGGGAAGAGTTGGGTCTGATGTTCCCCTTTTGAAGAATATCTTGGATCTGATGCTTGATTTCGTCATTTTCCACCAGCGAGCGATGATAGACTGGTCCATTAGGTAGAGGTGCACTTGGGGTCAGATCAATTGGATGCTTGACCTGGAAGTGCGTCGGTACCCCAGTGGATGAGGAGAAGATGCCTCTGTATTCTTCCACGATCTCGTCCACTTGCTTCTACTGCAAAGAGAGGTTTTGTGTAAAGGCCAGAAATGTGTTAGTGACCTTTTGCTTACTATGAGCACAAATCACAAAGAAGATGAACTTCCCAAACTATGAATTGACCTTATTGCATTGCTTAGCAATGATTAAATAAATAGTGATAGGTGGTGCTACCTCTGTTATCCTGTACAATTTTCTACCCAAAGTAATAATAACACTGTGGGGTCTAGACTCATACACAACATGATGCTTCCACAAATATGGTTGTCCTAAAAGAACATCACAAACTTCAAGGGGAGCAATATCACACAATACCTCATCTTTGAAAGGCTTGATGTCATAGGGTAGCAAACATTGTTGGCTGACACAGAGATCTCTTCCTTGGCGAAGCCAGCCGATGGTGTAGGGTTGTGGGTGCAGTGTCATTGGCAGGTCTAGCTGCTTGACAACCTATGCTGAAATCAGGTTCTTCTGACTACTGCTATAGACAATGAAATGAAGTGGATCTCCCTTTACCCACATATGTGAGTGAAAGAGGCATTCCCCTTCCTCTGGTTCTTCTGGTTCGCTTGGCCGTATTTTGGTGGTAGCGGCAATTGCACTAGGTTCAAAATCGATAATTTGCTTCCCTCCTTCGAGATTTGATTCATAATCAAAATCAACCTCTGACTCGGAAGCCTTCAACTCAACCACATGTGACTTCTTGGAGTGACATTATTCAGTGTTGTGCCAAGGGATTTTATGGTACTCACACCAGTTTCCCATGTCCTTCTTCATCTTCTCATTTCCTTTCTTGTGTTGCTTCTTGGACTGGTTGTCCTAAGAGCATCAATCTCAACTCGGTCCCTTTCTATGTGGGTTGGGGCCGCCTTTGTCCTGCTTCGGCTGTGAGGAGTTTGCAGATCCAAACTCTCGCCTCTTCTGCTTAAATTTCTGCTTGATCTTGACAACGTATCTATAAGTCGTACCCAATGAGGCAATGCCCATAAAATCCGTTTCTATTTGAATGTATCTATGCAAAAAACTGCAGTATTTGAGCACCAGATGACGCTCAGAGTCTTTGATAACCAATTTGGTGCGTAGGGTATGCAAATTATTGGTGAAATCTAGTACTGTTTGGTCCCTTTCTTGACGCAGGGTGGTCCATCTGGTATATTGGTCCTCGTAGCTTCCAACAAGGTAGTACTATTCTTTAATGGCGTCCCGAAAGGAATCCCATGTAGGGGCCACCACAAATATTGCAAATTCTTCTACGACCCTTTGCTCAGAGTAAGTATCCCACCAATCCTTAACATGGGGGACGACCTTGAGGAGTGCAAAAGAAATCTTTTCCATATCAAAAAAGTTGTGAACCGAAAAATACCCTTCGAGAAGATTCAACCATTTATCTACAACATCCACATCTATCAGTCCTTCAAATAATAGAATATCAAAATTTGCCTGTACCTTGAAGGGGGTTGCATGGTCGCTTGATGACGATGCTTCTCCTGTGGGCAACCGTCGAAGAATCTGGGCAAAGTTGTCCATCATTTCATTCCTTTGTCGTGCGAGGGATTCCTCGAGCAACATTTTAATAGGATCTCCTACTCCATCATCTTTATTTTCGTCCCTCATGGGTTTTTGTGGGGCTCGGTGCGGTCAATCTTGCACTAAGATTCAATAGGACCAATTTGGTCTTAGTGGACATTCATCATCATCATCATCATCATCATCATCATCATCATCATCACACACACACACACACATACACATTTGTTATTTATTATTATTTTATTTAATTATAAAATATATATTTTTTATGTAAAGGTTTAATTTGTTAATTGAGTTTAGTTCATATAGTTAGGAAAAATGTTTGTTACTCTTTATTTTCACTAATAACATATTGACAAAGCCTCCATTTTATGAAAATCCAATTTACCCTTGATACCATTTTCAAAATGAGGAAAAATGCCTAATAAATTTCCATAAAATATGTATTAATTCATGAAAAAAGGAAAAATACAAAAATTTAACTTAAAAAAAAAATCAAATAATCATTAAACCCTTTAATTTGGTTACATACTCCATACTAAATGAACACATTTTTTAAAGATCACATCCACACACTTTTGACATGCTTTCTTAGGTTATATATATATTTTTAATATGTAAAATATACTTCTTAATGAAATCCACTTCAAAGATCACATCCACACACTTTTGACATGCTTTCTTAGGTTATATATAATTTTTTAATATGTAAAATACACTTTTTTTAATGAAATCCATTGAAACTTTTCTTTATATCAAAAATGATACCCAAGATAAACTAGATTTGTAAAAATTCGAAGTTTTATCAACAATATATTCAATAAAAAATTAACATATAATTTAAAGAAATTGAATTAAGTAAGAAAAATAACACTCCTCCTATATCAACTACTTAAATTAAACTCAATAAATAAATTATAATTTATATTAAAAATAAATCCATAAATATCAAAATTAATAATCACAATATCTTGCGAGATGAATATCTCATTAGCGCATACTCACTGAATTCTTAAATGATATAAGATACATAAAATAAATAAATAAATAAATAAAATCTATATATAAAATCTAATGTCATAATACATTGAAATGAGAATGAAAAACATAAAATAAAAATAGTCTAATCTAATCACTAGTAATTGTTACCAACCCAAAATGATAGTTGTGATGAGCACGAGGAAGGATTTGGTTCGGCCAATGAAAGAAGCCATCATTATTTTCTTGATCCGTATATTGTTGTCACAATCAAATCAAATTATTGACATGTAACTTTATAGTTTTAAAATCCTAACTATCAAAGTGGACGAGCTATAAGAAGGTTTCATAAGAAGATAATTTCATTGGATTTGAAACAATATCGAACAATATCGCAGTCTAAACATTTTATGAAATGTTTTTTTTTTAAGAGATATTTTTCAGAGACATTTGTTTGAAATTTAACAAAAATTGTTACATTTATATATATGAGTAATTATTTTTGTATAATCTAAGTGCTTGAGGGGTTTTCCAGTGTGTTGAATCCATTTATGCATTTAGAGATGGATTTTAAACAACAAAAAATAATGATTTTGTGCAGATCTATGTTGTCGGATTCTGACGAAAAAAGTCATTTCGTAGAACAGTTAGACATCGCCCTTCTTAACATTCCTCTTGGGCATCATTAATTTAATATTCTAGTTAATTCAAGAGGTGTTTCTCAGATGTTTCAATTTTAGATCTAGTTAGAGTCATAGTTTAAAAGTTCTACGTTTTGTTTTTTTGGGGGGATTTTTCTGTTTAATTTTGCCTGAAATTCAACAAAAAAGTGTTGGATCTGCATAATTGAGTGGCTAGGTTTGTATAATCTGAGTGCCTAGGAATTTTTCAACACACTGATTCCAATTATGCATTCAAAAATACAATTTAAATAAGAGAAAATTGTAATTTCATCCATATTTTTATCATTAAATTTCGACGAAAAAACTCAAAACATAAAACAATTAACAACCCCTAGTTATATATATATATATATATAACACAAAGTTTTGTATTAGATATTCATGCATTTTAGTGTACTTTGAATAGGAAAATAAAGTTCAAGAAAGATAATGATAAATAATGCTTCAAAAGTTAATAACAAATCATTAGGTTATGGAGTTAAATAATTTATGATAAGGGTGTGATATGAAGCTGGAACAATCTTATGAGGTAATGAAATCTCAAATAACTTTACTAAATCGAATATTTCAGATTTATGCTTTCGCATAATAATAAAGATATTTGAAAATAAATAAATTCATTAAAAATTATAAGATTATAAAATTACAAAAAAGAAGAAGAAGATATTAAGATTGTGGAGAAAGTCATTAAATAAAGTAATTAATAACTTCAATATTTAGAGTTGTTTGTGGGGTGGTAGGTGCATGTGGGAGTCTTCTCGATCCCAAAGGGAATTCTTTAGGTTTTTTTTTATGTGTGGGGCCTTGGGAAGGCATAATGTTGCTAAAGCTTATGCCCTTCTCAAAGGACTTTGTTTAGCAAGAGAGAGGATTATCACTAATCTTGCAATGTTTGAGGACTCAATGATGATCATCCAGGCAATAATCAAACATAGACAGGTTGAAAGCAATACCTTCAATAGAATTATCTCTCGCACCCTGTCTCTCATCAATGGTTTCATCTCTTTCAGGATATACCATGTCAAAAGGGACCTTAATTCCTTTGCCGACCAAATGGCCAAACTTGGAACTAGTCTTGAGGGTGGACGAACTATTGTAAATGGGGTTGGGAGGTTTATGTATATACCATAAGCTAAACCCCACTCTTTCTTCGTGTGGATTGCATATGGAACGTTCGGTCAATAGTTGGGTTAGTGTCGTCGCACACTTGGTTTTTAATGAACCTCAAATGAGCATTCACTCTGCATTGTGCCTCCTCGACATTTTATGTCAAATGGTTCCTTTGGCTATGGATTGTTCTGCTATGGTATTTGGGTGGGGTTTGTCCTGTTGATGGTTGTTGGTTCACCTGGTTGGTGTTTGCTTGAGGGGTTTACCGTCTTGGTTGTTAGCCCATGAAGTGTTGTTGTTTTCATCTTTTGGCGGCCCTTGCCCAATTTCGGTTTCATTCTCCATATTTATTCTTATTTTCCAGCATACATCCTTAGATTTTGGTATTGCTTGTCTTATGTTTTGCATGGTTTCTTTGCATTGTGTTTCCCTCCTGCCTTTGCCTCCTTTGGTTTTGGATACTGGATATTTGGTCGGTGGAGGTTTTCTAGTTTACTATTTGAGTGGTCAAAGATGGAATATTGGAATGATTTTAAAAGGATTCTCAGGTGCCATGAGGAGATATCACAGAAAAATTCCTTAGCGCTCCAACAACTCTCAGTCAAGTTCGGGGAATTTGAGCAAGCTCTAGCCTCTTTGTTGAGGCGGATGGACAAAATGGAGGAAAAAATGAACAACGATTGAAGGCTAAGGTCTTTCCTCAACACTTTGCATCTGCTTCAATTAATCATGGTTTGGTCTCCCTTGGTGATGTGATTATAGTCAACAACAATGAAGGTCGTGGTATAACTCTAATGGACATCAAGGAAAGGCCCCTTCTGCAGACCAGGGCATCAGAAATTCAAGACTCCACATCCTCTCATCAATAAATGGTTCTTAAGGTTTTGTGGCTTCTTGTACAATTTGTAAAAGATGTAAGTTGTTTAAATGATCAGGATTCCAAAATGGAGAAAGCACCAGACCTTGTTGTATTAGAGTTAGAAATATGTTTAAGCTTTGAGCCATATTTTGATAGCCCTATAAGAATGTTGTTTTGCTTCGGCATAGCCTTTTTAATACAATTTATGTTCAGTCTCAGTTAAAAAAAAAACATTTAGAGTTGTTTAATTATAAAAAAGTATGAGAAATTAGTCACAATACTTCAAGTTTATAAAGAATATTAAAGAATTTAAAAGTTCACTTATCAATTCATATCTCAATTATATCATCGATGAAAAAATCATCAACAAGCATATGGTCGATAAAGCTTCATTGAAAAAATAACTATTGACAAGCCCGTCATCAACATGACAACCATAGAGTCTGATTGATAAACAATTTGTTGGCAAGGAAGCATAGTACCAACAAGAGATGATCGTAAAAAACGTATTGCACTAATAACACCCTTATCGACAATGAAAATTCTCAACAAGCAACAACAAGTTCACCAACAATAGGAAACAAGTTCACCCACAGTAAACAACAAGGTTCATTGACAAGCATGCATGGGGGGTCACATGTGTGTTAACAAACTTATTACAATTGTCCCTATTTTTAGAATTTGACATATCCTTCTCTTATTTCTCTAGCCCCCTAGTGGTAGATGAATTTTGATTATTTATAGTCCTTTATAAACAAAATTACAATTTTGTCTTAAAAATTGTTATCAACAATTAAAAATTGTTCTCCCATATAATTTTGAAGTCCCATTTTTTTACCATTATACCAAAATCTATATTGAGAAGATAAAATACCCTCATGTATTCAATCACGTGGCATTTACCATACCTCTAGAGTGATTCCATTGAGCAAGCAGGGTCATAGACAACGAAGTCATTGACAATTGCATTGTCGATGTTAATGTGATCAACAAAAAATAATTGAACTTGGGTTTATCGATGTTGATGGTGATTCCATTGTTAAGGCAATGGTAGAGCGTGACTGAGAAGTATTTTTGTCGACAAGGAATTCCTAATCATACATAGATAAATTCCTAGCGGTAAATACTCCATGTGCCCGTGTCTTCTTAAGTTTGCCAATAGCTTTAGGCATATTCTAGAGGGAAACAATGTCCCCTTGCTATTTTCTACTGACAACATCTAACACTAAAATAGAAACAATCATATTAAGAAGTATATTGCCAACCAATGGGTTCCCTAATACTTTAGTGAAAATCCCAAGGGCTAACCAGTTTTCTATGCAATTTGCAAAAACCCATGTGTACAATTTAAAGGTGCAATTCCAGGTCTTAACAAGCCCAATCATGGATAAGCTTTCTCACTTTTGTCCACTGATTCAAGAACCAAAATAGTTAGTCCCCACCACGTTGACACTTAAATCATCAATTTTGCAACTGATCCAATTGAAAGGCGATGATCCTCATCTAGCATTACTACCAACTTAGATTTATCCATGTAGTTTAAAATAACCATTTTCCATCTTCCTGGTCTCCTATATGAATTGCTATAAACCTCTTTCATCCCTCAATCACCAATAACTTAGTAATAAATTCACTTTAATAATTTTTTATTTAGATTTGGTTATCTTCACTAATCAATCTTCTTAATGCACTAAGATTCTCAACCTCCATCAACTCACTCTTAATAAGGGTTTCACTTCCCAATCAACCTCCCATTTTTTAATTTATATGTATATCATTACAATATAATTTTAATTTATATGCATATCATTACAATATAAGTTTAATAACTTAAGAGAAATTGAAAAATAACACACATTCCATAAATTATTATTATTATCAACCTCATGTCTTCTTCATATGATAACCCAAGATGAATACATATTCTCAATGGAAAGATAAGCCCCCATTGTCCTCCACTTTCTAGACACGAAAGTACTTGGGAACCCAAAAGTGTAAACTTTGATGTCAACAATCCAATTTGATTCTCATATAAAACAATGGTGGCCTACTTCATATTCTAAGGTCCCATTACCTTATCCTATTTTTGGATAAGAAGCTTAGGATCACCACTTTCTGCA
>SNQJ01S0032713.1:8980-56248 GCA_010110895.2 Picea sitchensis
TCCATCGAGTGTTCAACTTCAACTCATCTATTCACATTCGTTGGATTTTACTAGGGTACCTTGGGATTCATTGACATCAATAGTGATTTCCCTCGCACTTGTTAATGGTTCTCGTCATTGACCGGTAATCAAGTGGTTTCTACCATGTTCAAGTTCAGCACCTGTAATCACATGGTTAGATTCGTACTTAGTGATGATGGAAATGAAGACCTTAGATCTCATCTTTCTGATCCATGTTGTGATGGAGTATTTATTATTTGTATTGACACATAGATCCACTTTGTATGTTTCATGGCTATGTCCAAATTTGATTCATTTTAAAGGGTAGATCCATAGTGTATTCCTGGTGGCTATGTCGATTCAAAATTACATGGATCCACAGTGTATATTTAGTGGCCATGACTCACTTGGCATTTTGTAATCTGAGTATGGGAATTCCTACCTCAGACAATGGTATATTATTATGTTGATGCTTGGTTTTTTGCAGGTTCTCAATTGGTGTGCTCCTTGTTTCTGACACACACATTCTACAAAGCATTTTGGCTGTCACGAGTTCCAGCTTCATACTTTCGGGTGCATTTTGTTACACATTATTTGGGTCACCCCAGTGATCAATTGACAAACATGTGTTCATGTTCCAAAAAAAGAATCTTTTTCCATGAGGGAAGTGACTGAATTTATCTTCTCAAAAACCTTATGAATAAAGGTCTTCATAGGCTGCACTATACACAGGATGAGACGATGCCTAATCATCACCCCCTACTCTAAAGATAAGAATTGGATGAGGAATTCTACCTCAGTTCATACTTTAGAGATTAATTTTAGTTCATCAAGTCATTGTGGATCTTCTTCATTCAAGGTTGGAGAAAGTGTGTGTGTTGGAGAAAAGGGCCATCGAAAGGGGACCTTGCAACATCAAGACTTTGGTTGTTATCTCCACTTTCATTTTAATATAATGCAATGATATATTTCTTTCCCATAAAATTTTCTTTGTTTTATTGTATGATTCCTTGATCACATACATAGGTTCTCATTGAGTTCATTGTATTGCTTGCACTTTGGTTGGCTTGTGTTCCCTTGCAGATTCAATATCACAGGAGAACTGGAATGAAGCTAGGATGACGATGGTAAGAGGGAGCAATATTTAAACGGTATGTTGCATATCTCTTGTTATATAGTGAACTCAATAGTTATAACTTAGGGAAATTGTCATATTTTGTTCTGTTTTGTTCTAGATCTAGGTGGATCTAGGGAGATCTATTCATGTCCACATTTACCAATTAATCCCATAACAATGGGTGAGTATGGTTTTCTAAAGAATTCTCTATCACTCTTAGTATATTTTTGTTTTTATCTATTGAGAAATGATAGAGACAATATCATCTCAGTCTTGAAGTTATTTGAATGGCTACTATGGAAATCTACTTTTACATGACCAAATTGCATACTTGGTTAGAGGTAGGGTATTGTAGGAAATAAGCTCGCTTCCTAAGCATATTCTTTCCTTCAAGTTTGCAGCAGGTGATAAGCTCACTTCTCGAGCCTTGCTTTCCTTATTTTATAGCGGGTCTTTCTTTTTTCTTAAAAATGTGGTGATTGTTAGCAGTGTTTGGAGGTTGGTTACATAGATGACTCCATATCCCAATGGATAAGGTGACTAGAAATGTTAAGGTTCTTGGAAGCCTCAGAGGGAGGCCCCCATCCCAGTTGGAGCCTGATGTTAGCACAAACATATGTAGCAACAACAGTGGCTCAAAGGCACTGTGAACTCTAGATCTGGAAAGTGGCGCTACCAAAATTGAGCTCATAGCAGGCTGGCCAAGTCCTTTATATGCATAGGAAATGTCCAAGCGTAGGACTCAAAAGCAGTCCATTTCGGGTTTGAAAAACAAGCAGTGGGTGAACTTATTTTTCAATGGCAGGGATCCCAAGATTAGTTCATATCAACAACTCTCGTGCATTTTTAATGTCAAAGTTGTGCAAGGTTTAACGACCAGGAAAAAGCCTCGAAGTTGTAGATCAAGCATCGCGCATCCTCTAGAATGGACGGACAAGATTTACTTTGGGACTTCAGGACTTTTTCCTTTCAGGACTTCCCCTCTCATTTTCCTCCAGAGTACTTTCTCCCAGAGTTGTAGATCAAACACCACGCGTCCTCTAGAACGGACGGTCAGGATTTACTTCAGGACTTCGGGCTTCGAGAGTTTTGGTACTTCCCCTCTTGAGTTCCTCCAGAGTGTCTTCTCCCGAAATACTTAGATGTATGTTCTGTGTCCTCCTCAGATCGACAGTTGTGGTTCATTTCCAAGCTTCAACATTCATTTCATTCCGCCATGTTACCTGGGCCCGTACTACTTTGTGAGTTATGATAGCTCTATATGCAGACCCCCCCTAACTCTGAAGTGTTGAAGACACTTGGAACCCATCAGTTATGATGCATGGCGCTTATCTATTAGAGACACTAGCATCCAGCTAGCACTAAAACATGGAACTCATTCCAATCATTTTTGTACATGTCTTTAGTCTATTTTCGAGTGACACATGTCACCCCTCCGTACATGACATGTCATCATAGTGATGTCAGTTTGTCGCATCAGCTACGGGAGATCATCCTCCAGGAAGTGTTCTTGTTCAAGCACTAAGATTAGCACCATCTCCATGCAGGTTT
Organism: Picea sitchensis; assembly: GCA_010110895.2. Taxonomy (NCBI): domain Eukaryota; kingdom Viridiplantae; phylum Streptophyta; class Pinopsida; order Pinales; family Pinaceae; genus Picea; species Picea sitchensis. Next base: position 11,649 of record SNQJ01S0032713.1, read on the forward strand.
TTAATGGATCCTAGAATTGGTGGGCGGATAAACTTTAGCAGTAGCGCTAAATTGGCAAGGCTTCCTAGATCGTGGAACGTGACTAGATCAATGACCACGCTTCATTGTGGGGACAGAACTTGCTCGAGCGTTAAAATCCATGAGTGGTCTCGCAATCGAAACCATGGTATAGTAAAAGAGCTACATGGCAGAAGGTGGTGAATTGCAGGCTCAAAAGTGGTGTGGGTCCAAACCACCTTCGAAGGCCCCGCATTCACGTTCTTATAAAACAAAAAATCTGAGAGAAGCACGTGGTCGCCCCTTAGGCATTAAGCCTCATTGTGATCCTGAGAAAAAAAATTAGTTAATGAATAATGAGTGGTGGTTGAAACCTCGACTCGCTCCATAAATAGAAGGCATGGAGGGTCTAGCCGTGGAGACATAACTGTCAGCCCGAGGTGCCCCTATTGATAGTTTTTCCTACAGGCCCATGCTAATTTGAGCTCACGTTTGACAGAAGGATACACGCACAGTCTGACAGGAGGAGGCATAGACAAAAGGATTTGAATGAAATGGCCAGATCACACTCCTAGCAGTTGTGAACTGATCCAATTATAAATAGATCAGTTCAAGATTTTGAATGGTCATTAACTAGTTGAGCAGAGTTCCCTATTTTGTAATATTTTTATACCAGAGTTGTTCTCTAGTTATGTATAAAACTTCAAACTTTTGCATTAATAGAAGTCAGATTCTTTCATCTTCTTGTTTAAACTATGTTGAAACACATGCATGGAGGATTCAGATGAGGGTTGTAGTTGTATTGTAATGTAGGTTTGATTATAATGTTGTTGTGACCTATTCCAGTACTTTCCTTTTGTTGTATTATTTCCCCTATTCTTAAATGTTCATGCATGGAGGATCCAGACTAGTTGACATAGTCGCATGATAATGGAGGTTTGATTATTATGCTACTGTGATATATTTCAGTGTTTGAAACTTAAGTTCAAGAGTGCTCTTGTGCCTGATTTTTTCTTCACCAAGCTGCTTGAAAGCCAAATTCTCATGAAAGACTTGTCCACCTTTCTCACTAAGTCTTCCTTCTACTCACCTTTAACCTTAAACCACTGACTGGAGTTAATGAGGACCTCATTTCCTTATGCATTGCTTGTCCAGTTTATGTGTTAAAACATTCTTTTATTGAGCTTTGTCCATTTGACCTTCATTCATAAAACCTACCTCCACAAACATTTTGATGGGTATTGGGTTTATCCTCTTACAGTCTGAGGCTGACTCTTGGTGCTAATAGTTGCCACCCCCAAGTAGGATATGAGACCATCAAGGAATAAGGAAATAGTCCAAAATTCAAAGGCTACTCACTCCATCCCAAAATGATTCCAAAATTAGTTAAGAATATCTCAGTAGAATTCTATTTCTAATCCTTCCAGTGATCAAAACACGCAATAGTGACAATAGTGACAACCTATGTGAGGTGTGGCACAGGATGTTGGGACACCTACACCACAGGTCATTGCCAATTCTAAGGGAGATTGTTATAGGTCTTCCATAGTTTTGTATTGAGCATCATGGAGTGTGTAGAGGGTGTGCACTTGGAAAGAATGTCAATGTTTCTTTTCCAAGTAGCATGAGTAGGTCCAAGGGGATATTGGATCTTATCCATTTAGATGTGAGTGGACCAATTTCAGTAGCATCAGTATAAGGATAATCATACTATGTGACATTTATAGATGATTTTTCCAGAAAAACTTGGATCTTCTTTATGAAGAACAAGGATGAGATCTTCAATAGGTTCAGAGAGTTCGGAGCTTAGGTAGAGAACCAGACAGGGATAAATATTAAGGTCTTGAGGTCGGATAATGGGGGAGAGTACACCTCCAATGATTCCAAGGATTTCTTCAAGGAGGAAGGGATCAAGAGGGAGCTAAAAATATCATACAACCCTCAGCATAATGGGGTTACAGAAAGAAATATCTGGTCCATCATCGGTTCTTCCAAGGCTATGATACATGATCAGGAGTTTCCCTTGTTTTTGTGGTTTGAGGAATGTAATATAGCGGTGTATGTGCAGAACAGAAGTCCTCACGGGATATTGGGGGACAATAATCCAGAGGAGGCATTCTCAAGGGTGAAGCCAAAGATAGGACATTTGAAGATATTTGGTTTTCCAGTTTACATCCACGTGCGAGTGAAGAAGAGGACAAAGTTGGAGCCTTCAGGACATAAGCGTATATTTTTGGGGTACAGTGAGACCTCAAATGATTACATGATCTTTATTCTAGTGCAAAGAAATACATTTGTGAGAATATATGTGAAGTTTGAGAAGAACTTAACATCTAGGATTACTAAGGACTCATCAACAGTGACAGAGGACAAGGAGTAGCGGGCTTTGAAGGATGAGCAGTAGTCAAGAATTAATATTTCAGGTGGAGAGGAGGAGTTAGCCCCTTCCATCCCTATCAAGAGACCTAGATGGCTAGTACAGACATTGAGGGATGTTGGTGAGGCTCCTAGGAGTGTGGTCAAAAAGCACAGTCCTCTGAAGAATTATTTGAACTATATGATGCTTATGAGTAGCATCATTGATGTTGAGCCTTCCAATTTTGAGGAAGCAACATATCAACATGTATGAAGGGATGTCTTGGTGGAGGAGTACACCTCTATTATGAGGAATGATGTTTGGTACTTAGTTTCAAGACCAGAGGGGAAGTCAATTGTGAGTTCCAAGTGGCTCTATGAGATCAAGGATGTTGCAGATGGTAGCATAGAGAAGTTCAAGGTGAGGTTTGTGGCAAGAGGGTTCTCCCAGAAAGAGGGAGTAGACTATGAGGAGACATTTTCTCCACTTGTTGGGTATGCTTCTATTTGACCTATTATTTCTATTGCTTCAGTTATGAAGTGGAGGATACATCAGATGGATGTGAAAACATCATTCCTCAATGAGATCATTGATGAGAAAGTATACATAGAGACCTCAGGGATTGAGGTACATGGGAGGGAGTCTCGTGTATGTAGGATTAATAAAGCCTTGTACGAACTCAAACAAGAACCTAGGGCATGGTATTCCAAGATCAATGGATACTTGCAGAATATGGGATTTACCAAGAGTGAGGTGGATCCTAACTTGTACTTCATACTTGTTGGAGAGGATCCTCACATATTGGTTTTGTATGTTGATGATTTAATTCTCACGGGTGCAGAGGAGCTTATTGTAGGGTGCAAAGTAGATTTTGCTAGTAAGTTTGAGATGAAGGAAATTGGCTTGATGAATTATTTCTTGGGGTAAGAGGTATGGAAAGTATCGAGAGAGATATTCCTTAAAAAAGGGAAGTATGCAGTAGATATCTTGAAGAGATTCAAGATGGAGGAGTATAAACCGATGGCTACACCTATGATTACCAATCTAAAGAAGATTGAAACTTCATATTCAGAGTTGGTGGATCCCAGGATATATAGGTAGTTGGTAGGGTCCTTGATGTATTTGGTCAACACTAGACCAAATATTTGTTTTGATGTGAACACCTTGAGCCAATTCATGGTAGATCCAAGGAAAGTGCATTGGATCGCAAAAAAGCATGTGCTCAGGTACTTGAGAGGTACAATGGAGTATGGATTGAGATATCTTGGAGGAGATGGAGTAGAGTTGCAGGGATATACAGACTCGGATTGGGCATGTAGTGTAGTAGATAGAAAGAGAACCTCGGGGTGTTCCTTCATCTTGGGATCAGCTTGGATGATAGTGCAATGATTTTTTAAAATGTAAAGACATGTAATAGTGGTTGGCTCGAGGTTTAGAATTGTGATAATCTTCTTGAGGAACTTACAAATCATAATATAGTTTGCAATGTCATTGACAATAGTGGGAGAATAAACAAATAATTTGACTGTGAGGTCTGTACAAATGGGCATTCACTTTGACATTTTTTGCAAAAAAAGGAAGGTACGTTCAACCAAGTAAAACTAAAAATGGTCTGGGTGCTAGAGGATTCTTAATGTATCCTAGAACAGTTTTGGCTACTGAAGTTGAATGTGCAAGTTGCAAAAATTATTGATGGGAAATTGCATGAATGTGCTATAGTTCATGATATGGTCTTAAAAAAATGATGTTGTTGGAACTATTAAGCATGTTGATAAAGTTAAGGTTAAATTCCTCGGTGATATATAGATTGTAGCACAATTTCGTAGCAAAATTGCAAAAACAGATATTTTGCAGTGTGTGGCAATTCATTGCAGAACCACACAGTTAGATAGATTTTGTTTCATATTGAAGTGCCAACACAAAGGGACTCCTCCAGAACTTTAGGAGAGAATGAGGAATAAGTGTCTCATATTAATATCGATCAACTTGATGGTTTCTAGAAGAAATTAACGATAGAAGAAAAGATCCTAAAAAATAGGGATTGGAATTGTTTATGTTGTAACTTCTTGTAACTATTTCCTAACTGGAAGGAATCAAATGTAACTGCATCTATATCAACCCTCTTAGAATAGTAATCATGGAGAGCCTATATATGATGTAATTTTGATGAAGAAAGGGTTGGGGGTTGAGAGGCTTGAAGGAGCTAGAGGAGAAATTTACCTGCTCATTTGTAAGCCTGAGGGAAAATTTCTTTCACATCATTTTAATTAGAGATTTATGAAAGTTAAATTATCACTCTATGTATAATTTGTTTCTCATTTCATCAGATTTATTTCTACTTGAATGAGTTGCAACATTTGAGGATCAACTTTTGCATATGAATTAGAGAAACTTAAAGTAATGAAGGATTCATTGCATATGCTTTTGATTCATTTTTCTCATTTAAAATTTTTTGTTCATTGTCAGGAAATATTTCTATTAAATGGATATTCAATCTTATGAATGTATAAACTATCTAGGATAGGTCTTATTATGGTTCATGTATGTTTCCTAATTCTTCTACCTTCCATAACAATAAGTATTTTGTCTAGAATTTTGCTTGATTTCCTATGGTTTTTAATGGTTTTAAAGGACTCTATGCCCAATGGTAGCACATTGATATGCATTCAGTTTGTTTCCCTCTCCCTTTCTTACTCAGTATTGTTGATCCACTCAAGCATAAATGTATTTTAATTATTTATATTTTGATGGGTACTCCTGGTGATAACACATGCTAAAAGTACTTAGCATGTGACATGTAATATAAATCTCAAAGTAAGTGTGAGAAGTACTCTCAACCATAGATTGTAACTCACAATTATAAAATCAAGGCTAGGGTGAAAGAGAAAGACACTTGACTTGATTTGACAGGTGTTGAGGGATTTGAAATAGAGTATTGGATCATGAAGGACCGTAATTCAATATCTTGGATAGTTGAAGAAACACCTTCATCTAGAGATCATACAGATCAAGGAGAAAGAGAGAACAAAGGAATACACAAGTGGGATTCAGTAGAAGAAATCCATGGGAGAGTTTCAGATTGTATGGAGTTTTTCGTACGGACTTTTTGTACATATCCACGAGTCATAGAGGAGACAGTCACGGACATTTGTGGATCTAAGTGAGGAAAGTCACAGATATCCCTGGGTCACATAAAATATAGTTGTGGATTCCTAGAAAAGTGTCCCATATTCGATTGTACAGTAGGTTAGCCCTTGCCAAGTTAGTTTGTAGTTGTATTTCTCTCAGTGGGTCATTATCCCTATTACGGGAGAACTAATTTTAGCATAATAAAATCATTCTTAGCATTGGTTTTCCATTAGGGGTTTTTATAGGGGTATTTACCCAAACATTTTGGTGTTCATGTGTGCTTTATTTGGTTTCCTAGTTTATGCTTCCGCTGCATGATATTGAGTTGAATATTTTAGTAGTGTATTATTGTTTTTGAGAGCTGCTAATCTGATTGCAATAAGGAAATCACTAAATAACAAAGAACCTAAGTGTTGTAGTAAGAATTTCTACAATCATCTCTTTACTAGCCTCTATAACAACAACATACTCTTCTTCCGTTGTTGAAAGTGCAACAACCTTTTGCAGCTTCAAAATCCAACTTATTGTTGTTCCACCTACAGTAAAAACATACCATGTGGTGCTTCTCCTACTATATTTATCATATGTCATATCTGAATCAACATATCCATGTAGAATAGTGTTTGAACCTCCAAAACATAATACATGAGTATTAGTACCTCTCAAATACCTAAGAATCCACTTTACTTCCTCCCAATGTTCTTTACCTGGATTGTTCATATACTTACTCACAACTCTCACTGCATGTGCAATATTTTTTCTTTTGCACACCATTGTGTTGTAGGAAAATCTCCCTGCGGACAGGTAGATTGCCTCTAAGACCTCTCAAATACCTAAGAATCCACTTTACTTCCTCCCAATGTTCTTTCACTGGACTGTTCATACTTACTCACCAACTCTCACCGATGCACATATTTTTTCTTTGCACAATTAATAGGTTGTAGGGAAAATCTCCTCCGGATGTAGACATTCTAAGTGATTGACCCTAACTTAGATACAGAACTGCCAACGTGGACAATCGACTCTTTCAAATCTATCTAAGCTAACACATGGAAAGGAAGGATAACAAAAGTACCTATTTATCGATGTTTATCCTCAGACGCCCGAAGTTGAGCTTCGATCCTTTGTTTCTCACTGGATCCTGTGGACAAAAAAAGATATGGACCACCTACCCCATTGATATTAGCTTGAAAACAGATCTATCAATTAATGATACTCTCATGTGACATTATACACAAACTAGAAAGAAACAGGGCTACATTGTCATATTGATGAGAATAACGAAGCAATACTTACAATCAGATAAAAATGTAACATCTTCGGCCGGTCCCTCTGGCTCAACCCTTGCCCCTCGAAAGAGATCCATTATCCGGGATGACAACAGCTTCAATCGACACCTTGGCTGACCTTGTTTCTCCAAGATCATAAGCTCATACCAGCGCCTTCCCCAATCAACTTTGTTCCAGCACCACCATGAGATCATAAGTTTGGTATTCCTCCTTCCGGCCCCTTCACCATTAGAAAGCTTTCTTAAATAGCCTTGGAGAGGCTCAACCACTTGAGATGTATTTGGGTTAAGTTGAGGATTTTCCTCCTTCAACTGAGGATCTACCCTAAGATCATGGTCGATTCAGATTCAATCCAACCCGCCTTCCAAGAATGAAGCGATCCTTCCCCCATTCATCTCAACAACTTAACAACTTCCTAAAATAGGTAGCGCTCCCCAAAAGGGAAATCAAAGCGTTAACTCTCCCTAGTAATGTATAGGGGACCACCAGCACTCCTAAGGATAGGAACGCTCCTACAAAAGGGTTGATGCAACACTATAACACTCCTTGATGGCTTATGCGGGGGGCGCCAGCACTCCTGAGAAAGGTATAGGGGAGCGCTCCCCTCCAAAAAAACTCATTTTTGAGGTGTGCTGATGGCAAAAGGTTTGCAAAGTCCGCTGACTCATTCTCTTCCAAATCAAATTTGAGGTGTCGCGTCCTTTATAGGCACTCCATAGGCATCATGGCAGTATGAATTGCTTAACACTTCATGGCACTTAGAGCAACATGGCTAATTTGCAACTTTAATAGAAAATGCGACACTTGTGGACTTTGTAATAGACGGTTACGCGACACTAATAAAAGGGAGTAATTTTGATCGCAGTAAATGTGAGTGCCCCCAAAGTATGAAGTTAGAAGATGAACTCCATAATTGAAATACTTTGTAGACTTTCAAGCAAGGGTATAGATGCAGAACTCCGGCTGTAATGACAACATCCAACAAGCTGACATTGATATACTTTGAACCATAGGCATACCTATGTTTGGGTGATCAAGACTGGTAAGATATGGCCGCCATCAGCCAATCGCGATCCATAATTGTGTTGATAAAAGGTATAGCCACTTAAGATACAATGTGCATCTATAATATGATGACTTGACCGATCAGAGCTACAAAGAATACATGGATCTATGAGATGGAAATACATAGCCATGACCAATAAAAAGCGGATCTATGTAATAGTGTATGTGCCATTTGTCCAATAGAAACTCCTTTGCAACCTGGCAAAGCATTATGGTCAGTGATCACTCACCCCATGGTATTCTTACCAATCCCAATATGGTACTATTCTAACCATGTGAATAGATATCCCGATGTCAACATGGCAGAAACCACTTGATTACCAACCAATGGTGTGAACCATTAACAAGTGCGTGGGAAATCGATTCATTACCGTCACGATTCCCAAGGTACCTAGTACGTTCCAGCTAATGTGAATAGATGAGCTGAAGTCGAACACCATGGAATCATTCGATCAAAGATCAATGATGGACTCATCAATGCGGAGGAGGCCCGCCATTGAGGCATGCAGTCCCAAAGTACTAAGCGGTTCAAGTCTAACCGATAATGTGTTGAAGCTCCATAGAATAGACTCGGCTAAGGAGGGCCTGATGTATCCCCCATCAATGACAATTCTAAACATAGAGATGTAATTGGTAGATCGAATGGACATGGACCGACATAGGTTTTGAGGAAAGATACTTGGAATGGCTGACTCTCAAGGCAGATAATTCCCTTAAACACTAAGGCATGACAAATATAATACGACATGCAAATTCAAAACTCTGATGATGCAATGGATACCTGACTCAAGGCCGGGTGACCCAAAGAAGGAAAGGAACTCAAAGGATTGGCCTGCGAGGTTTGAATGGATCATGATGGAAGCATACGACAAAGTGTCGCAGGGCTTACCTCTAAGAATTGTTGGACAATGTTCCCAAGAGACCACTTTGGCTTGCTCCTTTCAAGCTCTTTTCCATCCATACAGACTTTGTGCATCTCTTTGATTTAATGAGCCCGAGGAGGATAACACATGCTCGATAACCCACCTTCGGTAAGTTCCTCCCTTGGTTTAATTAACCTGAAGAAGTAAGGGCTCGATCCCATATGGGTCTATCGATGTGCGCTTTAACGAGTCCAAAGACAGAAAACCTGCTCTTTCATGATTATAGAGTTTGGAAAACACTTAAAAGAGGCAGAATCCTCCTTTTCAAAATGTGCATTCAACGGCACCTAAAAAGGGCTAAACCATCGCTGAAAGACTTTCCACCTTTGAACAAGTGCGAGCGGTGCCAAGGTCAGTCGACAATCTTTCATATTTAGAGAGTCTAGGCATGGGTTTAAAGGAGACTCCAGGGAGGTTCCTTTTCGTATGTCTCGTATCCGTATGGGTCCCAAAAATAGATAAAAGTTTACCCTGGCTGGACATTCTCATGTATTTAGGTTGACGCGGGAAAGAGCAAAGACTGCTCAAGATTTCCTGCCCCCACCTTGAAAGCTAGTGACTTGACTCCAGAATGATCATCAACAATTGGAGACATGCCCCCACCCAATTCATTCACCAACTTGAGGTTGTCACTCACCTCGTAAGCAATGGAGAAAAGGATACTGTGTGGATGAAATGAAGGGTTCAAAAATGATACCTAACGGAAGACTCGACTCGACAATCTACGAGATCTGGCGAAAGACTCGACTTGAAGGAGAGGTGATTGTTTCATTTTTAACCATTTTGACACAGAAAAGAACTATGCTCAAGGTTCCAGTTTCGATCCCCGTGATTGTTGTTTCATTTTTTAATGAGTTTCTATAGAGAAGAAACTATGCTCAAGGCCTATGTTTCATTTTTTAACGAAATTGCCACAGAAGAGAAACTATGCTCATGACCCCTATTTCATTTTTCAACGAGCTTAACACAGAAGAGAAATTAAGCTCATATGCCCCCAAAGATCAAATATAGTGGCTCATGTCGCTTTTTAATGAGCTTCTGTTTAGAAGAGAACTATGCTCGGTTTTTTCGATCATGGTATTCCTCGAGAGGATAATCCTCTTGAAGGATACCATTTCAAGGGACAAAGTCATCATGGCTTCCAAGAGATCTCATTTGATGGAAGACAATCACCGAAGGGAACACATATCGAGGTTCAAGGATGTGGGTAAGGAGATCGAAATTCAATAACCCTATCAAGATCACCATGTCAATTATGTTGAAACCATGGGAGACAATGCCACATACAATTATATTACGCGGTGGGGTGATACTATATGCATATATAAGAACCACTTAGGGAAGTAACCTAGTCAGGGTTTATGAATGAAAGTTTATCGATAGTCACAATTTTTCCATTGTGAGGGAAAGATATCACAAGGAAAAAGGGTGGATACAAGAGCTTCTATAGCATAGACATAATCCCACCTATGAGTAAAGTGAAATCCTGCTGGTCTCAGACTACCATGACATCGATGAAGACGGTTTTCCCTCCCAAAGTAACGAGGAACCGAGGAAGGATCCCTAAAGGTTGGACTAGTTCCTCTGCTAAAAGCTAACAGATTCTATGTAACCGCCGCAAGTGGGCGGACAAACCCAAAGCATACCAAGCAATAGAAGAAAAACACTAACGATGCACCTTCATTCATCAACGTTTGAGGAATGTCCTGACCATGAACCTGTATTGTAATCTGGAAAGAAATGGGAGGGAAGACGAGGTCCATTTAGCTAGACACCAATCAAAAAGGATGGCTTCAAGATTCTTGGAGGGGGTTCCATGTATGAGGAGGAATGCCCCTGTGCATGGTAGAGTCCAGATAACAAGAAAACCAAGGGCTGTATTGGGTTTACTCTCTAGAATGAGGGTAGGATCGACCGATGATTTGATCTGATCAACCAATGGTGGACTTGGAAAGACCACTTCGACACTCTTCAGAGGAAGAGTGGACTGACCGAGGAAGGGACTAAATCAATCACTTTGGCACTCCTTACTGAGGAGTGGGATCGACAGATGGTGAAACTAGGTCAATCACTTGGGAACACTTCAGAGGAAGAGTGGGACTATCCGAGGAAGGGACTGATCAGTCACTTTGGCACTCATCAAAGGAGAAGTGGGATCAACCAAGTGATGTATTGGATCAACCACTTTGGTGTCACTCTGATGAAGAGCGGGCTTCCATTGATGACGTGACTGGATCAGCTACTTGGGTTGTGGTTCAATCGAGGAGGAAACCAGACTGACCACCTGAACCATACTGGACCGGGGATGGAACCGGATTGACCAAACCATCAACCAATGATGGTTTGGAGTAAATCTTACAATAACCTTTTGGAAGTTGAAGTTTCTTCCAAAAGATAAGAAGCCTCATCCACAATGGTAGGGACAAAGGTGAGAGTAATGATTACCTTTACATTAACATGCAAGGGAACTTGACAGCTTTCTTCTTCACCAACCCCAACATCACTAGTTGACGGGTATCATCGACATGACCGACAAAAGCTGATGATGTGGAGGACCACAACCCTAAGACATGGGTAAGACCGCAATCCCTCAGAAAATGGTCAGCCTTAGAAAGGCTGCAAGGGAACTTGGGTTTTGATTCTTCATTTTAATCTTGTTGACCCATCAACACTCCCAGTACTATTAATAGTAATTGGTTTCTTAGAGCCATCATCTGATGTTGTTGGGGCCTTTACTCTTTTCGGGTTCTTCTTCTTCTTCTCTTCTCGCTTTTCTTCTTCCTCGGGACAACCTAGCTACTTGCTTTAGAGCCACCAGGGCGAAGAAGGAGAAACAAAGGAGACCTGATGGATGAAGAAGGAAAATGCCCACGGAGGTTGGATGTGTGGGTGGTGTATTGACATCCAGCATTAGGGTGCAACTTGAAAACATCATTGGGAGGATTTGGGATCACCAGAGAGTGGGGAACAACCAAACCTGGGTAATCCAATAGTGAGTCCCTCGAAGACCCAGGCAACATATGGAGGACCAAAGTTTCCGCAAATGAAGGAAAGGTATAAGGTTCCCCGTAATAGTTGGCTTCCATTATACCCCTGTGGATTCGATGCCATTAACCTCACGTCGACCTAAGGTCCATTAAGTAAAAGAAACAACATACCTAATAGAATCTAAGAATCACAACCAAGCAAACAGACCTTCTTGATGACCGCACTAGTTGGTGACAAATCCAACGTCACAAGTGATCAAATCCATAAGGGGTGAGGATAGGGTGGAACAGCCATAATGGTGACCGCTTTAACGGACTTACACCTTGGCAAGCTTCCACGCTAGTCAATTGTGGATTTCCACCTCCGCTGAGCCCTAGGAAGTGAGTTTGACCATCGTCCTGCCTGTGCAATGCTGAGACTTCCCATCACCGTAACCTTGTGTAAGACCCCAAATATTATGGCCACTAAGGTTACCAATTCACAAATGCCCAAGCGTGAACAATGACAACCGACCGAACGCATCGGCGTGGCATCGAGCCCGAAATCAACTAAAAGTATTCCACGCAGTAATTATGGATCTACCCTGAAGCCATCCCCATAATAATGGTATCTAACCACCACAATCGCTAAACCACGGAGGGTTAGGTCCCCGTGAGCTCACCCGAATGCACTCCTCGCGGCGTGAACCCCCGTGGTGAGAGGGGATCCTGTGAAGACTTATAATGATGATTGATTTGACTCTCCCAACCCAAGATGCTACTAATGTTTGTTTTGGAAACTTTGGAGAGTTATGCTCATGGCCCTAATCCAGTACTAAGCCTAGTTTACCGTTGGTGGAGGATCCTAGAAAGAAAAAGTTCTAAATAATTTTTAATTAGGCATTGATTTCTTATAGTTGTTTACTCAGGGGGTGTACAAAAGGGAAACTGATGGAATGATGACTCACTTCCAAAAAATATGTATGAAATATGATAAGCAATCATTTCTTTCAATGAATACCTATTTAAGGAAAGAGGAAGAGTCATTTTCACTATCAAACACTTGATAAGGAATTCCCTCAATCAATTTTGTTCATAATCAAATCCAATATGATGCTACAACATTTTGAAATGAAAACTACTATGCAAACTAATCACTAAGATGCACTTTATTGTTTGCATGAATGATGATCACACTACCGCTCGCCCCTGTTAATTATCTTCTTTGTATGAATGAAAATCACCTCAACACAAGCAAAAGTCATACAACAATACACCCTTTCGTTGCATCAAAACGAAAAGCAAAAGATAAGAACAATCAAAGAGAAACAAACTTCACACCTAAAAAGAAAAGTTGAAGAACAATGACCTTGACTAAAATCAAATGAAAAAGATCCGTAGGCCTTTGATGACCTTCACCAAGATTTTTTACTCATTTAAACAGAGAGAAAGACAATGCACGAGTCTCTTGACCCCAATCAACAGAAAACTCAATAACAATAGTGAAGAAGGTTACAAGATCCAACTAGTAAGATTTTAATTCTTCAAGCAAAAGATAGATGTCAAGGCTGAAAGGGAAGAAACATTGACCCACAAGGTTACCCAGAGACACAGTAGGCAAAACCCAAAAAAAGCACTGAAGGTTTTTGGCCAAAGAGGGTTGGCGCTCTGTTGCCAGCCGCGATAATATAGCGCCTGTGAAAGGCTATGGGGGAGCGTTGGTTCTCTGTTAACACTGGGATAGGGGCTCCAGGGTCTAAAACTCCCAAAATGTCAAAAAAATAAAATTGCAATTCACCCGACAATTATGCCGGTGATAAGGTAAGGAGCCAAATAGCTCATGAAACTAATCAATAGAGGAGTGAACCAGGTCTAAACAATCAAGGGATAGAACAAGGTCAATGGGGATAAAAATCCAAACAAGAAGTTTCTATTTGAGGCTATATCCCAAAGGAGCTCCCAATCATGTTGTAGGAAAATCTCCTACGCATGTGCAGATCGCCCCTCTAAGAGCTTGACTCTAACTCTAGACATAAAATGCTTAACGTGGACACCGACTTTATCGTAACAGGACTCCAACACATGGAAGGAAGGATAACGTATACCCCTTTACCCACGCTTGTCCCCTCGATGTCTGAAGTTTCACTTCATCCTTTATCACTGGATCCTCGGACAAAACAAGATACGACCACTTCCTACTCTATTGATATTAGCTTGAAAAACAGATCTACCAATAAATGACAAGTTCATGCAACATTATACACAATCTAGAAAGAAACATGCCAAGCGGGTCATATTGATGAGAATAATGACAACAAGACTTACAATCGTAGATACGAATGAGACAGCTTCATCAAGTCATCTTCGTCTAACCCTTTCCTGAAAAATCCACACAACTGATGACAGCAGATTCACTGATCACTTCTCCTTTTGGCTGACTGTGTGTTTCTCCAAGATCATAAGTTTCATCACTTCAGCGCCCCCCAATCACTTTTGTTCCAACAATTCACCTCATAGATCATGTTTGTGCATTCTCCTTCCGGCCCTTTCACCATTAGAAAGCTTGCTTATATAGCCTTGAGAGGCTTTAACCACTTGGAGATATCCTTTGGTAAGTTGAGGATTTGCCTCCTTCAGCCATGAGGATTCACCTCCTAAGATCATGGATCGACTAGGGATTCGAATCTAACCGCCTTCCAAGAATGAAAGGATCCTTCCCATTCATCTCAACAACTTACCAACCTACCGTAATAGGTAGCACTCCCTCAAAAGGGCCATCAGAGTGTTGTGCACTCCTAGTAGGCTTTAGGGGGGCTGCCAGCGCTTTCAAAATACATAGCGCTCCCTCAAAGGCCCAGGGAGCTTTTATAACGCTCCCATTGCCAGGTGGAGCGCCGGGACACCGAGATATGTGGGTGGGGAAAGGCCTCCAAAAAAAACTCGCTAGTTTTTGAGGTGCTTTCAGATGGAAAAAGGTTTGCAAGCCTCATGACTCATTTCTCCCTTCCAAATCATCAAATGTTTGAGGTGTTTCAAGTGTCCTTTTCCTGTCGTTATAGGCATGACATAAACATCATGGCAATATGCTTCCTTTGACACTTCATGGCTAATTTGTGGAGCAATGGTGACACTCCTGCGACCTTTGTAATGACAAATTAATTCTAGACACTATCAGTGAGTAATTTTGACGTAACCATTGCATACATCAAGTCGCCAATTTCTTAAGTGAATAAGGGACCCCGGACATGTATTCTATCTACTCATGTGCCTTGGGACACATTTTGATAATTTTGCTCAAATGGCTAGCCAAATGTGTAATAACTGGTTTTTCATTATGCATTCTAAACCTGTCCAACACCTTCTCTATGTACTCACCCTGAGACAATTTCAATTTCTGATTTTTCCTATCTCTTGTTATCCTCATACCTAGGATTTTCTTTGCAGCACCCAAATCCTTCATTGCAAATGAACTAGATAATTTCCTTTTTAGCATATTTATATCCTACATGTTAGATCCTGCAACAAGTATGTCATCTACATACAATAACAAGATAATATAGCTTCCATTTTCTAGCCTCTTAAAATAAACAAAATGATCATAATGACATCTACTATAACCATGTTTTGTCATAAAACTATCAAATTTCAAATACCGCTGCATTGGAGTTTTCTTTAGGCCATACAATCTCTTCTTCAACTTGCATACCAAATTCTCCTTCCCTTTGACCTCATACCCCTATGGTTGCTACATATAAATATCTTCCTCCAAATCCCCATGGAGAAAAGTTTTTTTTTACATCTAATTGTTCAAGATGCAAATATTCTACTTCCACAAGACTTAAAATAGTCCTAATTCAAGTCATTTTAATAACATGAGAAAATATTTAATCAAAATCTATACCTTTCTTTTGTTCAAACCCCTTTACAACAAGTCTATCCTTGTACCACTTTTTACCTCCATCTTCTTCTTTCAACTGTAAACCCATTTATTCTGCAATATTTTTTTTCCTGTAGGAAACTGAACCAAGTCCCAAGTATGGTTATTTACTAAGGAATCCATTTCCTCTTTCATTCCTTTCTCCCACTTATTTTTAATGTCTACCTACATTGTCTCTTCGTAACTTTTTGGTTCACCTAAGTCAATCAACAATAAATAATACAATGAAGGAGAGTATTGTTCGGCGGTCTACTTAACCTGGTAGATCTTATAACAACACTTGTAGGAGTTTGAGGTTCTTGTTTCTCATGTTGTTGTATATTTTGATTTTCTATCACCTTTGGAATTTCATTTTCTTTGATTTCATCAAGCATTGTGCATTATGTGTTTTTGTTTTCATGTTTCTTTCTTTGCAGTTGATCTTTGTACACGACCTTTTCATTGAATACCACATCTCTATTCCTAATGATTTTATGATTTTCATAATCCCATAAGAAATAACCATAATCATTAACATTGTATCAAATAAAGGTACACTTCTTGGATTTTTCCTCTAGCTTTGTTCTATTTTCTTTATCAATATGGAAAAATGCTTCACAACCGAAAGTCTTCAAAAATGAGTAGTTTACCTTTTTACCTTTCCATTCTTCCTCTAGAATTCCACCATCCAAGGAGCTGAAGGTCTTTTGTTTATTAAGTAAACAAAAATATCTACAACATCTTCCCAAAAATTTAAGGAAAACCCAACATGCAATCTCAAAGTCCTTGCACATTCCATGATTATCCGATTCATCATTTCTAGCACACCATTTTCTTGTGGTGTTCCTAGAAATGTATTCTCTCTACGAATCCCATGGTATGAACAATAATCATCAAACTCCTTGTTGTAGTGTTCACCTCCATTGTCTGATTTGAGACACTTCAACCTTTTTCCTGTCTCATTCTCAACCAAAGATTTCCCTTTATCAAAAGTGTCAAAAACATCAGATTTTTGGTGAATGCAATAAACCCAAGTTTTTCTAGTTTTATTGTAACACCATGTTTCCCCTAGTTTGTAAATATAACTATATTGGCCAAGGAACTATGGCAACCTCAGAGGTGTGAATGTTTTATTTGATGGACCTTTGTATGAAAAGTTGATGAATGTAAATTTTTTTATTTTAATAGAAAATGGATATGTGTTGCATGATTCCTGGAAAGGGGATATTCTAAGAAAGACCACGAATGTGATGAAAGAGATGGTGGAGGGGACCAGGAATGGTTGTGTTAACCTCCACCAAACCAATACCTTGTTGGATTTAATTACTTAAGATCAGAACAACCCTCTGACCCAGGAATGAATTACAGTTAGGCTGATAGGTGGGAAGACCTCCTCAAGAGTTAATGAGGGGATGGGGAAGACCACCCATCTATAAATCTTCCATACCTAACCACGGACTAGTAATTCAGGCCACACGTAATCTTGCTAGAAAAGGAAATAAAGGAAAGAGTGGGGGTCGAGGAGGGGGGGGAATCTGCGAAGAGTGTAGAGATGAGAGACGAAGCTCTGGGATTCAAGGAAGAACTGTGAAAAGAGTGTGTCTTGATAATGGGAAATAGAGACTGAGACGGGATAAGGAGAGTAACCTTCGTCCCTATATATTTTTGAACTCTAAGAAGAGATTCAATCTCAAAGCATCGTGGTCTAGCTCGAGGGTGGCTAGTGGTAAATCCGTTAGGAGTGACTGAGCCTATGGTTGGGTGGAAACGGGCACCCCTTCCAATAGTCGCTTCACGTTATCTGGTTCTGATAAGTGTTTCCATACTTTATGCGTTGAATTGGGAATAAATGGTTGCATGCATGTATTTACTTATATGTAAATGGTTTCTGCATTGAAAATGTTAAATTATGTATATGCGTTGGCTTCCTTGAGAACTTATGCTTCTTCTTTTCCTGCATGCTCCAGTTTAACTCTGGAAGGTGTTTTCCCTAGGGAGCTACCTCACAAATCTGAAATCGGAGAAATCCTCTTGGAACTGTTACCCTCTCAGTAACCTTATGAGTTTACACCCCCCTGTTTCATAATTTAAGGTTCTATGAATTAGGAAGGCATTTCCTTCAAACCAGTAGCCTGAGAGACCTTGAGGTTGCACCCACAGCCTTAAATAAAACCCGGCTAAGAGTAGAGCTCATAGCCCAAGATTCATCTGAAGGTCCATGTGACCTGGGTCTAGGAACCCTGTTCTAATCCCGAAAGGGGCTAGTTCATAATGGTTTCAGAGTTTTAGGAGTTCGATGCTTGGAATGTCAAACTTTACGAGAGTCAAAGTTACCCCAACTCCCTGAGTAACAAGATCCATAGATGAATCAAGAACCTGACAGAGGAGATGAATGTGAATCGTTCATTGGGAGGAAAATCTATCTCAGTCATCATATTGACTCAAATACCCACTGGATTTAATGAATCAAACACCAGCCACTCGATTAGATCAATGGTTGGGAATCATTGTAGAGCACGAAGGTAAAATTAGAAGACATTCTAGTTCACAACCCACATTCAACCAATGTCGTTGATCTCATTGGGGATGGAAGATCAACGACCACAAATAGATAGAGGTGGGCGAGAAATTCCAAGATTGTGGAGATTGGGCCCCAAAATCACTGTGAATTGTTGATCTATGAATGGAGATCGATGGTGGGGAATCATTGTGGAGTGCAAAGGTGAAAGTGGATGTGCTAGTCCATGGCCCACAATTCACCAACGTCATTGATCTCTTTGAGTTGGAGGATCAACGACCACAATTAGACCAATTTGGGCAAGTACTTTTCAGATTGCGGAGATTAAGCTCTCTAATAAAGAGTGATCACATGTCGCCCCTGACCCAACTACATGTCAGCCCCTGGCACATGCATACCTTGCCCATGTGGTTGGTGAAATGACTGGGATTCTAGGATTCTGAGACTTTAGGACTCTGGAGGAACGTGAGGAGTGAAGTTATGAAGTGTCGAAGTGTCAGTGTAGATCCTAGTTGTTATCACAGGAATGTACATGGAAGTATATTGTGAACTTTGGAGAAGAACACTCTAGAAAAATGCGAGGAGTGAATTTCCGAAGTACCAAAGTCCATTGAAACCATTCGTTGGGAGGAGGACGCGTACTGCTCGATCTGTAACTCTGGGAATTGAGTGCTTCAGATGAAAAAGGCATTAGAATGCTTGAAACTCCCAAACACCAAAGTCCTGAAGTGGATCACAGTCGTCGATCATGAAGGGATGTGTGGTGCTCGATCTGTAACTTTGGGTATGGAGTGCTTCAGAGGAAAAATGCATTGGAATGTTTGAAACTCACAAACACTGAATTCTTGAAGTGGATCACAGTCGTTGATCGCGAAGGGATGTGTGTCACTTGATATATAACTCCGAGTATAGAGTGGTTCAGAGGAAAAAGGTGTTAGAATGCTTGAAACTCTCAAGCACTGAAGTTTCGAAGTGGATCATAGTCATAGATCACGAGGGACATGTGGCGCTCGATCTATAACTATGGGTACAAAGTAATTCGGAGGAGAAAATATTTGGACTATTCAAAAATCCCGAATGTCGAAGTTTTGAAGTGAATTAGGGTCATCGAAATCCATGAGGATGCATAGCGTCAGAATGTGAACTTCAGAGATTTTCCACTCTGGAGGATTCGTGCTATGGTTGTCTTGGCATCTGGTCATAACCCACGGTCATATGCAAGTATAGAGGGATGGAAGAACCTGAAGAACTTAGGAAAGGATTTATGTGAGCTCTGAGCTCGATTCTGAGCATGGAGATTGTTGTTGGAAAGATTTGGAAGAGAAAAATGGATTAGATACCCTGAATGAGGGATTTTTTTTCTTAAGAATTAAATTTTTACGCCCCACCTTGATTTTATTACAAATTGGTATCAGAGCATGGTTACAATACTTGGCCTGCTTGGGCTCAGGGACGAGTCACTCAAAAATTGTGTTTAAATTAAATCTTAAGGGTGACACCCCTACCTTACCTATTACTAAAGAAAAGAATGAAAACTTTCTATTGTGTGTGTGTATTTAATAAAATGAACTATGTGTTTTTCATGAACTACTAGAATGTTTGCTAATAGTAAGTGTTTTGTCAACACTCCAACAATCATTGAATCACAGAAAATCACAAGAATAAATGATGGAAACTTACCATGAAGTGGGGCAGGTCTCCCACAATAGAGACTAAGAGTCTGATGAGAAGAGGGCGATGGAGACCCCTCTAGATCTAGTTGAAACTATAAGGAGCCTTATGGCCGAATTACAAAGTTGCAAGGCTGACAACGAGAGATTGATAAAGGAGCAAGAGAAACAAATGGAAATCAATGTAATCTTGTTGCAGAGCTTATATGATATACAAAGGCAGCTACAACATGGACCTACAACTAGTCATGTGGACCGATGACATACAGAGAGAAGTCAAAGTCCACCTGAAATACAAAAACGTGTTCCCATAAGTGGCCACACAGGGAGAAGTACCTCGAGGAAGACCCAACCTAGAGGTGGGGGAATCTCATCGGAAGATTCCTCTAGAAAGGGGATGGGAAGCTCTAAGGGATATTCTAGTAGAAAAACTAGCTCGCATTCTCAAAAGAAAGGAAAGAAGTGAAAGCATTCCAAAATTCATGACCCTCAAGAGTTCAAAAAATCCAAACCACCCTATTTCAATGGAGAGATTGAGAAAGGGGAAGAGGCAGAAGCTTGGATTCTTGGTTTAAAGAAGTACTTCAGAGTTCATGACTATTCTAAAAATTTGAAGGCTCGAATAGCCATCTTCAACCTGAATGGAAAGGCTTCCATTTGGTGGGAAGATCTTAAGAATGTGAATGGAATCCATGATAGGACTTATCATGGAAAATTTTTGAGAAACAATTCAAGAATAAGTATCTGTCAGAGAAATACTTTGATGGGAAGACTAAGGATTTCTATGAACTCAAGCTGGGACAACTCAGCATAGAGGAATATATCAATAAATTCCTTGAGTTGTTGAGGTATGTACCCTACATAAAATATGAAAAGGTAAAAGTACAATAATTTATTAGTGGGTTACCTCAAACCTACCAGAATAGGATTGAGTTTGATGAGCCAAAGACCTTAGAAGACACTATCTAGAAGGCAAGGTATTGTTATGAACAGTTTGGGTGTCAGAAAGAACCTTGCGAGGACTGGAAGAAGAAGAATAGTTTGGGGTTCAAGAAGAAGGGGTTTAAATCCTAAAAATTTAATAACTATAGTAAGGATTCAAGGATGAGCCTTCCTACCCGAAGTATTCACCAACATAATTTCCCCTCCCATAGTGGAAATAAACCTTTTGGATCAGCCCCAGGAAAGACTGATAACCCAAAGAGAGAACCCTTGAAATGTTGGGATTGTGGAGAAGAACATCTACTGAGGGATTGCCCACACAGAAAATAGAACAATAGGAGAATATACAACATCCAATAAGCTACCACATTCAATGATGTGGCTAGGAGCATGCCATGGATTTATGTGGATTTGGATAATAAACAAGCCGACCACCAAGCTTCAATGGTGGATATGGAAGGTATGATCGCCAATCGTCTATTTTCTATTTTAATTGACCCTGGTTCTAATTTGAGTTATGTAGCCCCTCAGATTGTTGATAAGTGTAAACTACAACTATTTATACATGTTAATCCATGGTTGGTACAACTAGGCACTAAAACCAAAAGAAAAGTAACAGAGGTATTACCAACTTTCCAATTCATCATGGATGGGTTGCCCACCCAAGAGACCCTTAACATACTTCCCCTGGGATATTATGACTTGTTTCTTTCTATGGATTGGTTGGATGCTTATAAAAATAATTTGAATTGTTACCATAAAAATTTAGACTGTGTAAATGAATAAGGGGGAAAGATGACCCTCCAAGGGATTAAGAAAATTGTCTCAATGAGACAAATATCAGCCCTTCAAATGAAAAAGTATTGCAGAAAGGGATGTCCTCTATATGCAATATAGGTTTTGGAATTTGTTGAGGATGACAAACTGAATCTAGAGGACCACCCCATATTAATAGAGTATAGAGATGCATTTCCATAAGAGTTATCGGGTCTACCTCCGAGAAGAGACATTGACTTCTCGATAAAACTTGCACCAAGAGTAGTGCCAGTGTATAGGACACCCTATAGGATGAGTACACCCAATATAGTTGAGCTCAAGCTATAGCTAAAGGAAATGATGGACAAAGGCTATATCCGACCCAGTGTGTCTCCATGGGGAGCACTAGCCTTGTTTGTGAAAAATAAATATGGCACGCTCCGACTATGCATAGATTATAGACAACTCAATAATACAACCATATATAATAAGTACCCCTTACCAAGAATTGATGACTTTTCTGACCAATTATGGGGTGCTTCCATTTTCTCAAAGATTGACTTGAGGTCTAGATACCATCAAGTCTTAATCAAGCATGAAGACATCCACAAAATTTCCTTTAGGAAAAGGTATGGGCACTATGAATTTGTGGTGGTGCCATTTGGGCTAACCAATGCCCCCACCACTTTTATGTGCTTGATGAACAATGTACTCAGCAAATTCCTAGACATATTTGTATTGGTTTTCATTGATGATATATTAATCTACTCCAAGAACAGAGAATAGCATGAAGAACATCTTAGAATTGTACTTCAAGTACTAAGAGAGCATTAGCTCTATGCTAATCTTAGAAAGTGTGAATTTTTCTAGAAGCAAGTGCATTACTTGGGCCATGTCATTTCTAAAGAAGGGGTGGCAGTAGACCCTAACAAGATCAGATCTATTATGGAATGGCCTACCCCAAAGGATGTATCTAATATCATATCCTGTATGGGCTTAGCGGGATATTATAGAAGGTTCATAAAAGGATTTTCCAAGATTGGTTGTCCAATCACTGCCCTCCAAAAAGGGGGGGTTAAATTCACTTGGACATCATAATGTGAAGAAATATTTCAGAAACTGAAATACCTCCTGACCCATGCACCCATGTTGAATATTACAGACCCTAATAATTACTTCCTCATGTGTACAGATGCCTGCAAGGAAGGACTCAAAGGAGTCCTAATGCAAGAGGGACGTGTAATTTGCTACGCATCTAGGAAATTGAATGAGCATGAAATCAATTGTGTGACCCATGATATAGATCTAGATTCCATAGTGCATGATTTAAAAATGTGGAGGCATTACCTCCTAGGTAGGAGATTTGTACTTATGACAGACCAATGTGGGTTGAGGCACCTGTTGGATCAACCAAAACTCAATGCTAGACAAGCTAGGTGGATGACTCTCCTTAGTGAGTTCGATTTCAAAATCAAACACATCAAAGGGAAGGAAAATAGGGTGGTCGATGCCCTTATTAGAAGTGTGAAAATGATTCACCTGACAACAATAAGCACCTATGAAACAGATGTCAGAGAAAGAATCATGAATTCACAAGAAACATATGCATTCTTCAAGACCGTGACCACATACCTAAGGCAAGATCCTACAGGAATAAAAGTATGAAGGCTATCATATGCTCGATGAAGGCCTGCTGACCTACATAAACAAATTGTATATTCCAAGTTGTGACGACTTGAAGAGGTTCATAATGGACGAACTACACAAGAGACCATATACTGGTCACCCAAGATATCCGAAAATGATCAGGGCCACTACGAAACAATTATATTGGCCTGGACTGAAAAAGGACATAGCCGAATATCTAGCTAAGTACCTAGAATGCCAACAACTTAAGGCAGAACATCGACACCCAACAGGGTTTTTACAGCCCATACCAATTCCATAATGGAAATGGGAAATCATTTCCATGGATTTCATCACCGAATTACCAAGATTGGATAAGTAGAATGATGCCATCATGGTGTGGTGGAAAAATTGAGAAAATATGCTCACTTTGTTCCTATCAAGTCAACTTTCAAGGCAATAGATATTTCCAACATCTCCATGAAGGAGATATTTATACTACATGGCATGCCTAGAGAGATTATATTTGACAGAGATGCAAAATTCACTTCAAGATTTTGGAAATCCTTGATGGTTGGTATTGAGAATAAATTGTTTTTTAGCACAGCCTATCACCCCCAAAATGATGGATAGACAAAAAGAGTAAACCAAATATTAGAAGACTTGTTAAGGATGCATGTAATGCATCAGCCTAAGAAGTGGGAAGACTACCTGCCATTGGGAGAATTTCCCGACAACAACGATTATCAAGAGTCACTAAAGATGATCCCTTTTGAAGCCCTCTATCGTAGATAGTAAAAGATTTCAATTAGTTGGAGTAATCCAATGGGTAGAATTATAATTGGACTGGACATGTTGAAAGAAATGGAGAAACAAGTGATTCAGATAAAACAAAATATGAAAAATTCTCAGGATAGACAGAAGAGCTACGCCGACAGAAAGAGAACCATTGGAGAGTTCACGACAGGAGACCATGTCTATCTCAGAGTTAGACCTATGAAGAGTTCCCTGAGAATGGGAGCTTGTGCCAAGCTGGCACCTCGGTATTTTGGACCCTTTGAAGTCTTAGATAGAGTGGGACATGTAGCCTATAGGCTAGCACTCCCTCCCATAGTAAAGGTTCATAATGTTTTCCATGTTTCATTATTGAAGAAATATGTACATGATTCTAATCATATAATTGGTTGGTCTATGATCTAAGTGGAGCTGGAGGGAGAATTCCTACTAGAACCTCAATGCATCCTAGATAGGAAGTAAACATCACTCAGGAACCGAACCATTGCACAAGTCAAGGTGCAATGGAAACACTTTGGCCCAGATGAGGCTATGTGGGAAATGGAGGATGCCATGGGACATGCATATCTGATTTTGTTTACTCATGTATATACATAGAATGTTGACAGATAGAACATCAAGGATGATGTTCCTTTAAGGGGGAGGGAATTGTAACACCCTGTTTCCACTATTTTTTAAATATAACTATATTGGCCAAGTAACTATGGAAAACTCAAAGGTGTGAATGTTTGATTTGATGGACCTTTGTATGAAAGGTAGATGAATGTAAATTCCATTATTTTAATAGCAAAACGGATACATGTTGCATGATTTTTGGAAATGGGATGTGTGAAGAAATACCATGAATGTTATGAAATAAATGGTGGAGGGGACCAGGAATGGTTACATTAACCTCCACCAAACCATTACCTTGTTGTATTTAATTTCTCAAGATCAGAACAACCCTTTAACCCAGAAATGAATTACAGTCAGGCTGGTAGGTGGGAAGACCTTCTAAAGAGTTAATGAGGGGATGGGGAAAACCACCCATCTGTAAGTCTTCTAGAACTAACCACGGATTGGGAAATCGTTCCACGTGCAATTTTGCTGGAAAAGGAAAGAAAGGAAAGTGTGGGCATCAAGGGGGAGATCTGCGAAGAGTGCAGAGATGAGAGAAAAATCTTTGTGATTCGAGGAAGAACTATGAAAAGAGTGTGTTATGATCACGGTAATTAGAGACTGAGATGGGACAAGGAGAGTAACCATCATCCCTATCTATTTCTGAGCCGGAAGAAGAGATTCAATCTCAAAGCATCGTGGTCTAGCCCAGGGGTGGATAGTGGTAAATCTGTTAGGAGTGACTGAGCCTATGGTTGGGTGTAAATGGGAACCCCTTCCATCATTCGCTTCATGTTATCTGGTCCTGATAAGTGTTTCCATACCTTATGCATTGAATTGGGAATTAATGGTTTCATGCATGTATTTACTTATCTATAATGGTTTCTACATTGAAAGGTTAAATTATGTATATACGTTGTCTTCCTTGAGAATTTATGCTTCTTCTTTTCTCACATTCTCCAGTTTAACTCTCGAAGTCTTTTTACCTAGGGATATACCTCATAGCTCTGAAATCAGAGAAAGCCTCTTGGCACTGCTACCATCTCAGTAACCTCACAAGTTTACACCACCCTGTTTCAGAATTTAAGGTTTTGTGAATTAGGAAGGTGTTTCCTTCAAACCAGTAGCCTGAGAGACCTTGAGATTTTGCCCACGACCTTAACTAAAACTTGGCTAAAAGTAGATCTCATAGCCTGAGATTCATCTGATGGTCTAGGAACCCTCACTAAGCCTAAAAGGGGATAGTTCATAATGGTTTCATATTTTTGAGAGTTCGATGCCTGGAATGTCAAACTTCACGATAGTCAAAGTTTCCCATTTCCCTGAGTAACAAGAGCCATAGATGAATCAAGAACATGATAGAGGAGATTAATGTGAACTATTCATTGGGAGGAAAATCTATCTCAGTCATCATATCGAGTTAAAGACCCATTGGAGTTAACGAATCAAACACCAGCTTCTTGATTAGATCGATGGTTGGGAATCATTGCGGAGCGCGAAGGTGAAATTAGGGGACATGCTAGTTCACAACCTGCAATCAACCAACGTCATTGATCTCATTGGGGATGGAATATCAATGACCAATAATAGACAAATTCGGGTGAGAAGTTACTAGATTGTATATATTGGGCCCTGCAATCACTGTGAACAGTCAATCTATGAACAAATATCGATGGTGGGGAATCATTGTGGAGAGCGAAGGTGAAATTAGAGGACGTGCTAGTCCACGGCCCACAATTCACCAACGACGTTGATCTCTTTGGGGTGGAGGATCAATGACCACGATTATACCAAATTGGGTGATTACTTTTTAGATTGTGGAGATTGAGCTCTTCGATAAAGATAGAGCACGTTGGGGACCTGCAATCACTGTGAATCATCGATCGGTGAACAAATAGGTATATTATAGATCATGACCATGAAAACCTTAGGGAGGTTGAAAGATGATTGGACTGGAGCGACGAGGGAAAGTGTCACCCCTGACCCAGCTACATGTCATCCCCTCGCACATGCATACCTCGCCTACGTGGTTGGTGAAATGACTAGGATTCTGGGAGTCCGGGACTTCAAGACATCGAAGGAACGTGAGGAGTGAAGTTTCAAAGTGTCCAAGTGTCAAAGTAGATCCTAGCTATTAGCACATGAAGGTACGTGGCAGTAGATCGTGGAATCCAGAGAAGAACACTCTGGAGGAACGTGAGGAGTGAAGTTTTGAAGTGTCGAAGTCCATTGGAATCATCCCCTAGGAGGAGGAAGCATGTCGCTTGATCTGTAACTATGGGTACGGAGTGCTTCGAAGGAAAAAGGTGTTAGAATGTTGGAAAATCCCGAACGCTGAAGTCCTGAAGTGGATCACAGTCGTCGATCACGAAGGGACATGTGGCACTCGATCTGTAACTCTGGGTATGGAGTGCTTTGGAGGAAAAAGGTGTTGGAATGTTTGAAACTCTCGAACGTCAAAGTCCCGAAGTGGATCATAGCCATCGATTGTGAAGGTACATGTGGCACTTGATCTATAACTCCGGGTACATAGTGCTTTGGAGGAAAAAGGTGTTAGAATGCTTGAAACTCCTGAACGCCAAAGTCCCGAAGTGGATCATAGTTGTAGATCATGAGGGACTCATGGCGCTCGATCTGTAACTCCAAGTATGGAGTACCTCGAAGGAGAAAAGGCTTGGAGTGTTCAAAAATCATTAACGCCAAATTCCCAAAGTGAATCAGGGTCGTTGAAATCCCTAAGGACGGGCGACGTCAGATTGTGAACTTCAGAGGTTTGCCACTTTGGAGGATTCATGAGATGGTTGTCTTGGCGCTTGTTGTCTTGGAATCTGCTCATAGCCCATGGTCATATGAAAGTACAGAGGAATGGAAGAACCCAAAGAACTTGGCAAAGGATTTATGCCAAATCTAAGCTCGGTTCGGAACATGGAGACCATGGTTGGAAAGCTCTGGAAGAGAAGAATGGATTAGAGACCCCGAATGAGGGGATTTTTTTTTATTAAGAAGAACGGAATTTTTACACCCCACCTTGAGTTTGTTACATGCATCATCAATAAAAGTAACATAATAATGAGAGTCACCAAGAGATGATACCTGATATAGTCCCCATACATATGTATTCACAAGATCTAACCTTTCACTCCTCTTTTCCTTTTTGACTTTGAGAAATATGAATCTCTTATGTTTTCCATAAAAATAGTGTTCACATAAATCCAAATCAATTTGTTTAATATCTAACAACAAATTCGTTTTGTGAAGTATCTGTATTCCCTTATCACTCATGTGTCCAAGCCTATGATGCCACTATGATGTATCCATACCTGTAGAATCTAAAGAGATTGAAGAGTCCACGTTACTAGTACATAAATACAATGTACCTACTTTCTCTTCGTTTTCCATTACCAGTGATCCTTTAGTGACCTTCCACGCCTTATCTGTAAATGTAGATATATATCCTTCACTTGCCAAATATCCTACTGAAATGAGATTTATTCTTAGATCTAGTATATGTCTCACCTCTTTCAGTAACCATTGGTTTCCATTATTTTTATTTATTTGTACCTTACCCATTCCAACAATTTCACATGGTTCATCATCACCCAAATAAACCTATCCAAAATCACCTTGAACATAATCTTGGAAATATTTCCTATGGCGTGTGGCATGAAATGAATCCCATGATTCTACTACCCAAGATTTAGTAATATTGTCTAACAA
Source organism: Picea sitchensis (assembly GCA_010110895.2). Taxonomy (NCBI): domain Eukaryota; kingdom Viridiplantae; phylum Streptophyta; class Pinopsida; order Pinales; family Pinaceae; genus Picea; species Picea sitchensis. Next base: position 39,911 of record SNQJ01S0032713.1, read on the forward strand.
ACAATCAAATCATCTTGTAACACATCGCCTGTTACATTTTCTTCCTAATTTTTCTCCTGTTGTCCATCCCTTTGTTTCTTTGGAGCTTTGTAGTCTTTCTTTGAATATCCTTTCTTCCCACAATTCCAACACTATATCTTTCCTAGTTTGTATTTGGGTTTTCCCTTCTTAGAACTCCCACGGCTCCCTGAGCTCTTTCCTTTTTCCTTTTTTCTTCCCCTGTTCTCCATGGTCAACACATTACCTTATATTTCGCCTGTGCTTTTCCATTGTTTTTCCTCCCTAATGATAACACTAATAACATCATCAAATTTTAGAGTGTTTGTACCAAAGACAAAGTTACTTGCAACCATGACCAAGTCGTTCCAGTTTTTTGGCAATGGGAACAATATTATAAAAGCCCTAACCTCATCATAAAATTCCACTTTTATATAACTTAGTTTATTTGTAACTGTATTAAATTCATTTAAATCGTCGTCAATAGACCCACCTTATGATATCTTCATATTAAATAAAAACTTTAGAAATGCCTTATCAGAGGCCAAGGGATTTTCATATAGCTTAGTCAATGATTTCACCATATCCTTTGTTGTTGTTTCTTTTGAAATATTGAAATCCATTGATGCTACCACAAACACCCGTATAATTTCTAGTGCCTTTCTGTCAAAATATCCCATTCTTCATCCTTCATACTTGTTGGTTTCTTTGCTTTTCCACCCAATGGTAGGAAATGGTCCTTCTAATATAGATAGTCTTCCATTTCCATCTTCCATAACTGGTAGTTTTGGCCATTAAATTTATCGACATTAAACTTTCCATCTTCCACCATTTCTCCCACTTGAACCATGAACTCTTTTTTCCTATGAGTTACCTTTCACTCTGATACTAGTTCTTAGAAATATAGGATCACTGAGAAATAAAATAAAACAAATGCGGAAATAAAAAATAGAAAATACATAATACAATAGAGACACAGATATAAGTGGTTCACCTAGTGTGGGATATTTTGACCAAATAAATTTCCAAGTCCTTTCTTTATTGTTATCCAACAAATGAAGGGATACAACCTACATCACAGTCGTTGTAACTTCCTCTTCCTTCTCTCACAATATCATCTCTTAGAATACAATATTCACTCACTTAAACAACCACAGTACAATTCCCTCATTAAAGAGGGTTTCCTTCTAGGGAAGAAAAAACCTAACATAACTTCTACTGTCATATATGCAACCTTATAATGAACTATCTGGATTGACTATGAAATTACATTATTTTACAAGGAAATTTTCCCTAAAATTTTTCTTCGAGGGTGCTACACCCAAACCCCTACTAGGGGTTTTCTCCATAAATTGTCGCCTCCCCACTCGCCCGCTGGAGTCCCCTTGCTCCAGATGTGGGGTGGAAATCCCCCCCATCAGGTAATGGGGTCCAAACATGGCTGAAATAAGACCTTTGAATCAGGAAGATAATCAGACTCACAACCAACACCATGTCAACAATATCAAACGTTAACAGTGTTATCTTTTTAAGAAGAATGAGAATGCATTTGTGGAGACGAATAGAAAGGATACAAAAAATATCTTATACGTTAATGATAGCCATCTTTAGCAATGATTTTTTCACTGGAAAAATATATTTTAGAGGTTTCCCACAAAAACTCCTATTGCTAACATTTTGCAAAACGAATGATAAACAAAGTGGGGGAGAAAAATCCCACTCATGATCTTGAATGAGTTAGACATGGTTACTAAATTAATATGGAAAAATTCCAAATAAACTTATCAAAAATCTATTTATTTCACCTTTTCAACTATGTTATAGGTTTCAGACACAACCTGAGCTATGAATCAGTAACCTTGATTTCACCAAGTTTAGCTATGTAGATCAAAATAATGATCAAAGCCTTGAAAAGGGTTTGTGATTTTCACTAATCCTCCATTTAAATAATTTCCCTCTTCTTTTCTATGCATATTTATGCCCACCCCCCACCCCTCCTCAATCAAGCTCAGCCTGTATTATAGAGTGGGAGGGTCAATTTTCATGTTTGGTTGATGGAACTTTGAACACCCTACTTTGCAATTTTGAAAACGGTGGGGTGTTTCTTAGTGATAATCATTTTCATAGGTTGAGTAATTGGAGAGAGAGGGCCAACGAAATGGTGATTCACCCTTTCAATGGGTATGGAGGAGGAATTTGGCCGAGAAAAAAGGGGCTTCACTAGTGAGGCTATAATTTTGTTTTTTTTGGTAGGATAGTACAAAGTTTTAGGGAAAATTGATGCACATAATCCCTATTCAGTCCATTATTCTAATTTTTTTAAGGAATCTAGGGCCATGTGGCTGAATTTTGTTGGCTATGATGGGTTCATTTAATTCATGGTAAAAATGAAAGAAAAAATCCACCTAAACCCTTTAGGGGTGAAGCATACTTGGAAAAGGTTAATTGGTAAAATTTTGATGCAAATATATATGGTTGTTGGATGAATTGTTGTGTCGAATGCTTGGTGGTATCAAAGCTCTCGGGGAAATAGAAAGTGTGAGTGAAAAATAAACAATGTTCCACACTTGTTTTATAACCCAACAAAAGAAACCTTTTTGACAATTTTTACCACTTTTAAACCCTTTTTGAAAAGTTTAAAATGTCACATAATGAGTCATGTCAATGAGTCTCATATGGGGAAAAATTTATAAGGTGAAATACAAAAAAACAAATCGTTGATAGAAAACTTGGGTAGTTGTGATATATTACACAGAAAAATATTTGGGCATGATATGCTGCAAGTTGAAAGGGATTTGTTGAGAGAAACATGTCATACTCAAAAAAATGTTTTTTTGTGATATATCACAATATTGAAATCTTTGGATTGGTGCTATATGTCGCAAGTAAAACATTTTAATGCAATACAATGGGGAGAAATAAAACTTCAATCCATGCAATATGTTGAATGTTCCAAAAGAGTTTAGAGTTTTTCTCTTTGTCGTAGTGAATACAAAATTGGTGTGATACAATATGTCACGACTAAAGATAAATTAGGTGTCATATGTTTTTGTGTCGCAACTAAAGATAACTTAGGTACAACATGGTGTTGTGTTGTGACCAAAGATAACTTAGTTGTGATACGACACAAAGAATGAAAGTTATTGTGTAATGTGAAAACAAAATTTTGCACAAGGTTTTGGAAATTTCTAAAAGGACAAAACTATCTCAAAAGATAAGGAAACTATTAAAGCAAATATTTGGGAAGGGGGTAGTGATTTCTAAGGGTAAAATAACCAAAACAAAATCCATGAAAAACTTCAAAGTAAATGAGTCAGAGCATCACAAAATTCATGAAGGTTTAAAAATTTTCCAAAAGGAAAAGAGGATTCTCATACTATTTTAAATTCATCAGATGTTAAAAATAAAAATAGTGTGGGTGGGTTGTTTCTAGCTCAATAGGTCATCTCTAGCGTTTCTCCATAATGGTCAGGTTTTATTCAAGAATGCTTGGTTCTCTATGTTTTTTCTTGTTACAATATGCATTAATTAATAGTATTAATATTTTTTATTCTTAGGCTTGTCACTAGTTATCATGATGGCCATGCTTAAAGTCTAAGGTTCACTTGGAAAATCCATACACGCTACCTTATGAATCTTTTATGTACCTCAGATTTGAAAGTATAACATATAGAAACCCTCAACAACAACAATAAATCCAAATATTCACATAAAATAATCAACACTCAAGAATGTAGATAAAACCCTTGAGGTAGGGTAACACCATATATTATTCCTTATAGAAAGAATGCAATCCTCAAGCAATGCTTGATATATTTACAATATACTTTACTATTCTACAATACAGTGCTTACACTTCTTTTTATAGAACTTTATAACCCCTTGGAACATTCTAGAGAAGGAATATTCTAGTAAGTAAAACCTTCTAGAAAGCCTTCTTCCGTCCTTTATTGTGTTCACACTATTACATGGGCATTATTTACTAGAATTGGTCTCCATACAAATTATTCCCCTTGGGTACCTCCCTAGGTACCCTATATTACCTCCCTAGGAATACTACATTCCATCCCCCTTTGCATGTTTCATCCTTGAAACATGGGAAGAAACCATACAATATTATCGACTAAGAAATGTAGCCAATTGGTGCCAAGTACATGAATACATCCATCCTAATGGAAGATGAACATGATTTCCAATTGTTGTTGTGCCACCCTGATATTGATCCTTAGCAATCCTTTGGTTCCATGGGATGCTTTCTATAGCTTGATATTTTCCTATAGTGATGGAAATTCTCTATGGACCTATGGATTGGTTTCTTGTTTGGTGCCATGCTAGTTCATAATAGGTGTGTTGACACTCACACCCTTTCCTAATTGATCATTGCTTCTCTATGTGGTGTGGATGGAAATATACATCAGCCTTAGATCTCAAATTTTCTTTCTTGGACTTTTAAACATGTGGTTCCTTATCTTCTTCTTTGTTTTGATGTCCTTCCTAGTGCTTTTCTGCAATTGCTTCTATAACCTTTGTTTCTGATTCAACTTCCAATTTTGCAAGAAATTATTTTCTTGCCCATGTGGGCCTCTCTTTCTTAAGAGACACATCTTGCAATGTAATTTTATTTTTCTTGTACCAAAGTTTCACAAATTTATTTTCCACATTAAAATTCATGTGCCAATTTTGGCCATCCAAGGATATCCAAGAGTAACATCCACATCATTCATATATAAATGGCACAAAAATCATAATGCAATAAATATTTTTCCATGGTGAGCTTCAAATATTTAAAGACTAGAATATTGTTATCCTCAACCTATGTGCTTTGCATATTATTTGCCTTAAATTGCAATTTATTAACCAATTGAGCATTGATAAAATTTTGCTGACAACTAGGGTTAATAGAAACAATGACCTTTTCTTTGTGGATACAACCATGAACTTATAATAGAGACTTGTCACATGAAAATAAACCATTGGTTATTTCTTCATCCTTACCCTTGGCATGAGACCATTCTGTCTGCTTGATCCACATGACTACCACCATATAGGACACCTTCTTTTGGAAATAAAAGGTAGCATGGCTTTTTCCAATTTACCAGCCCAGCTTTTCAAATTTAATGGGTGTCTCTTTATTACATGAGACCCATTAGAGTTCCCTATAAATTTCATCTTGCTTGGAAGAAATATTCAATGAAAACTAGGGTTAAAATGAACTCATTTTGTAAACCGAAATGGGAAAAAACAAAAAACCCTAGAAAATTTGTTTGAATTCAAATGTTGATAAATTCAATTTACTTAGATTCATTTTGGTTGAATTTTTTTTTTTAGAAATTGGGTATTTTTTTCAGAGGAATTCGTCTCCAATTTGTGTTTCTGCAATTTTTCTCATAGTTTCTATTTGTGAGTTTGAAGTCACGTTTGCTCCCTTTTTTTTTCCCTAGAGAAAGAAAAGAATTGCAAATAAGAACCAACATTTTCTTCCCTTTCTTTTGGCAAAAGAGAGAGTGATCCTGTCTAGAATTGAGTCTTCCTAGTAAATGAAAATATAAGTTCATAGTGCTCAAATAATTCCTTGACTAATAGACACAGATTAGATGAGTATGGGTGGGGTGGCCTTACATGTGTATTCCTTATGGAGGTGCATTACTCAAAATGCTTGCTCATCAATTTCAATATTCTTCAATAGTATCCATTACATTTGTTACACTTATTTTATAGAAATTTCCCAACTAGGAACGTTCTATAGAATATTCATAGTAGGTAGAAACTTCTAGGAAGTCCTTCTTATTGGTTGGCTGGAACTTGATAATCTTTTTGGATTCAAGGTTTGTTTCAGCCGATTACTTGCACCCCATCCCTAAGAGTGATTGTGGGGATTCCCAACTTTTGATCAGGGTCCAGTGTGGGGGGATTTCCCTGGGGAGGTGAATCAAGGGGTCAAGGGGGCCAGCGACAATTTTATAGCCGAGAGTAAATAATGGGAAAAGAATTACCTTGCTCCAGGAAATCAAGCTATGTTCGTAGATCAATATGGACTAATCAATGCCAAGTCCATGAATGATGGGTAGAAGTTATTTTAGGGATTCACCTCTCCCTCACTATGGGGGTGCATTATGGTTGCTGTGGTGCCTGCCCAGGGGACCTACCAGAAAAAATGGGAGTTGTGGGAAAAATTTTGCTTCTGTTTCTGCCTCCATGGCAAAGGGACTTGAAATTTCACATGTTGGGCGTAGTCCACTGGGGTTGAAATTTCCTCTGTCCTGTATCTTTCCTTTGGCATTTGTTTCTTTCTTGTGATCCTGACTTTCCAACAATTTGAGCCAAATGAGGATTCATGAGGAAGGGTTCCGGATTAGGGTGGAGAAGGGTAATTTTAGAGGATTAAAGAGACTGTGGCCTGAAACTTGGGATTGGAACATGCATATGGAGTCTAGCCATCGGGGATCTATTTCCATTGGGAGGAATAGAAGAGACATGGCAGAGATGGGAGGATTCTGACAAGGCACTAAAGAAATACCTGGTTGAGCAGGAAGCCATGATTTCAATGTTGAGAAACCCTGGGAGGAGTTGAGTGATTTTGTCATTCTGACCCACCCTGCCAGAAAAACTTGGGCATCAGCAAGGTATTTCCCAGCTGAAACAGAACAGCTATTTGACCTTGAATGTATGGTGAGTCCATTGAACATAATTTAAATGAATTATCCAGTTTAATCAATGATTCACATGAAGTGATTTGGTAGGCCAGGAGGATTCATGGCTTCTTCATCTATTCTCATTACCTGAATCTAGATGAAGCAACAGAGGTCATGGTTGTCCATGTGCTCTGATTTAAAACTTGCCTCCCAAATTTGTGATCATTTGGTGACATCATGGCAGTGTCCATTGGAAAACAGAGATTTGAACAACAGTATGGTGGGAAAGGAAATTAGGATGGGAGGCTGGAGGGGTGGGCCATTTGGAATCATTTAAATGGGAATTTAATAAGACCTAATAAACTAGTTTTGGGAGGCTGGGTTACAGTGGGTCTTGGGAATGCTTCTGTCTGTTACATTGCCAAAATTGGGAATATGGCAGTTTGCTAACCCTGTCTAAGTTTCAAACTCTAAGTTGGGCAGCTGGTAGCCTCACTACTTGGGAATGCAGCAGAAAAGCACAGAACTCAGAGTGACCTTGGAAGCAGGAAGCAAAGGATGGGAAAGGACTCAAGGAGCCATAGGAATTACAGGAGAATCCAAATCAGGCTAGGAGATGGTAACAGGACACTTGGAGAAAAGGACATAAGGCAGGCATAACAAGAAGCAAAGGCTGAACATAGGGAAAAATAAAAGAATCAAATGGAGGTGATATTTAGAATGCTGTTAGCAGACTAATATTCTGAGTCTTAGAGTAGTAGATTAGGGGATTCCAACACATACCATCCCATAGGAAACATTTCCTAGAAGTATATTCAATGCTGATTTAGAATGAGTTCATTTTAGGTGTAGCACCATGAAAATTGTTGGAATAGGTAAGGTACAAATAAATCAAAAGAATGAAAACCAATGATTTGTTAGAAATTAAGACATGTTCCAGATTAGAGGAAAAATATAATTTCAATAGGGTAGTTGGAAAGAAGTAAGATGTTGTATATCTATATTTATAAATAATGTGTGGAAGGTCACCAAAAGGATCACAGGTGATAGAAAAAGGAGAGAAGGTAGGTTACATTGTGACATGTCTTTGGTAATATTAATTATTTTATCTCTTTGCTTCTGAGAGTGGACACAACACTATAGCATCATAGGCTTGGACACATGAGTGGGGGATGCATATATTTCCTAAAAGAATGTATTTCCATATACTAAAACAAATTGATTTAGGATTCTAAGGCATTGTGTGTTTATGGAGAAAACAACAGGAGTCTATATTTCTGAGTCGAGAAAAGAAAAGAAGGAGGTAGAAAGGTTAGAAGCTTATGCATGTACAAATGTATAGGACTAGATAGGAATTATCCTTATTTTGGTGAAACTTTGTTTATTATGTTACTTTTATTGATAATGCAACTAAAAAAACTTGGATTTATTTACATATTGACAAAAAAATATGATATTTTGATACTTTTAAGAAATGGAAATATTTAGTTGAGAATGAGATAGGAAAAAGGTTAGAGAATATCTTAGATCCCAGGATAATGGGGTGAATATTGCTAGTAGTTTTGATGATTATTATTCATACCAGGGGATTCATAGAGAAAAGACAGTTACACGAACACCACAAGAAAAAGGATTATGTCATAAATATGGTGAACAAAGAAATCCTTGTATGGATCATGTCTGAGGAGTATGAAGTTGCATGTTGGGTTTTCCTTACAGGTCTATATGGGTAGATGTAGATATTTTTGTTTACTTAATTAATAGAGGGACCTTCAATCTCTTTGGATTAGATTATTCTAGAGGATGCATGGACAAGTAAAAATGTAAACTATTCTTTTTTGGAATGCACTTTATATTTGTGAAACATTTGTCCATGATGATAAATAAAATAGAACAAAGCTTGAGGGAAAAATAAAAGGAGAGTGTACCTTTATTGGATCTGATGTTAATGATTTTGGTTGTGTATTTCTTGCCAGGATTATGAAAACCACAAAATAATTAGGATTAGAGATGTCATATTAATGAGAAGGTCATGTACAAAGAGATGTTTCTGGGGGAAAGCAAAGGAAAAATAAAAATAGGAATACACAATGCTTGAGAGTGAGATCACTAATAAAAGAAATTCCAAGGTACAGGAAAATAAAAATGTACAAAAACAAAGAGAAACATGTACCTCAAACTCACATAGGGAGGTGTTGTTAGAGATCTACGAGGTTAAAGGACCCTCCCCAGATACTCTCATTCATTGTATTATTATTATTGATTGATTCATTAAACGGAAATTTTATGAAGAGGCAATGCAATTAGACACTAAAAAAGAAGTGAGATCAAAGACATGAAAGGAATTTATTCTTAGTGTTAAAATAAACATGCACTTGGAACTTAGTTTCAATTTCCATTAGGAAAAATAGCATTATTCTGAGGAATAAAAGGGTTTTTATAAGTTTGAAGGGAAGAGATGGAGGGAAAAGGAGTCACAAAGGGATAGAATTGTGTATAAAAGGGGTTTACACAAAGAGAATTATATATTTAGTAGAAATATTTTCTCTTATTTTTAAGATGAATTCAATTATGACTATTTTAGAAGTCATGCTTAGCGTTAGAAGATATTTGCATCTTGAACAAGGTAGTAACTAGAGAGAGGAGTGAGTTCTACTTTCATTTCACTTGGACTTCAAGCATGAAGGTGAGATGAGAAATTTTCCAATTACAAGGTGGAGTATAACAGTAGTGGAGTACAACAACAATGGGAGTTGATGCAGTCAATCTCAAATTAGGAGATTCTTGGATTTATGGTGCACGATTATCTTCACGGTCAGTTTATTTTAGTTGTACTTGGACCCCATTCCCTTCACGGTGTGTGGGGATTTCCCACAAATGTCAGCGAGAAGTCCAGGGGGAAACAATTTTAGCTCCCAGTAGCAGAGGGGATTAGGGAAGCACCAAGAGGCCAGAAATATTTTGGAAAACTTACCTTATGGAAATATTGTAATTTTAGGTGTCGGGCCGTTCATTATAGGGTCCACAAATGTGATTAGAAATTAGTTTGGGATATTTTCTTAGGAAACCCTACCTCTTTTATGAGGTAATGGTAATTGCAGTTGTGTATGAGTGTGTAGTTATTGTATTACGGGAGGACTATGAGGGAGAAGAGAAGTTATGAGTGGAAGTGACATGGTTTGTATCCCTTCATTTTGTTGGATATTAATAAAATGGAAGGAACACAGGAAATTTCTTTGGTGGACTTATCCCACATTGGGTGAACCACGCATTATATCTATGTCTCCATTGTATTGTGTATGGGTGAAATCATGAATATGCGTTACACTTTTGCTTGTTTCATGACAAAAAAAAACTGTATTTCACAAGTTACTCAACTTCCGACATACAAAAGTAAATTTTTTTGTTGGGAATTTCACTTCTGAGTAAAACAAAGAACTTGTGAAGAATTGTTTTAGTTTTCTAATGACTATTTTCAATTTTTTTTATCAATATTTGATATGTCAATTTGTAAATTGTTTGACAGTATGTTGTTAAAAATGAAAGGAATGATAGTGAGTTATTGTTTTCCACAACAATGTATCTATTATTAAACTTATGTTTTAGAAATGAAATATCTGCAACAATCTACAAGTTCCTATTTTATTATGACTATAATTTTGAATCTAGCGGATGAATGTATAATTTCAAATTTTTTAAGTTGACCAAGATAAGCGTTGCTGATTTTAAACATGTGTTTTTCTACACCTTGTATCTATCTTAATTTTACTTAAAGTAAAATCTAAAAAATACCTTTTGAAAGAGTTTAACAATTATGAATATAAATTTCCATATTTTGGTTATGTATTTTAGGATATGGATTTTCATTTCAGCGAATCATAATCTCACCTAGAAATATTATTTAGTGATTTTTTATAAAATTAAATAAATTAGATAGAAACAATGAAAATGAAAGCCAGTTATATGATGGAAACTGAAGATTCAATTTTAAAGATATTTGGTATCATTTTATAAACTAAATTAGAGTATTTGTAGAGATTAATACCTCCAAGATGGAAATTAGAGATGGAAGGGCTGCAGGTTTCCATAAGCGGAGTGCCATTTTCAAGTTTATTGAAATAGTTTTCGGTGAGAACCTTATTCTTGAAATCAGATTAAAATAAGCGTTTTAACCAATCTTCTTACCATGGGAAAATATTTCATCAAAACGTTGTACACACAAATTCCGAGAACCTTGCTTGAATTAAATTTGGCAGTATTAAGCACCGATACAAAAAATGTTGAAAACAATTTAATTGACGAAAAATTGCAGCTAGAAGTTTGGAACCAGGTGTCACGAAAGTGTAACCCACCTTCATGATTTCACACATATTTTGTGTTTATTTCTACATTTGTTTTATTTCCTATATTTTGTGTTTTATTTCTACATTTGTTTTATTTTATTTCTCTGTGATCTTGTTTTTGTAACACTTTGTACCTTTATTGTGTTCACACTATTACGTAGGCCTTATTTACTAGAATTGGACTCCATAGGTACACCATATTACCTCCCTAGGTATACTAAAACATCAAGGAGATCCTTCTTGAGTATATTATGATGAAGTTGAATCTTCAGGTACCTTTGGTATAATTGATAGAATAAATATGGAATAGAAAAATGGCCTTTAAAAACCACAGGCTAACAAAGGGGTACAAATGGTTAAATGTAAAAATGTTGTTCTCAAATATTCATCTAAACAAGATTTGAATACAAATTCTAGGTATAAGGTCTGACTGTTTTGACTTCAAATCATGTAGATACCACAAATAGAACTATAGAATTCCTTTCTCACTTGTTTCTTGATTATTGGGGTCTTATCACTAGGCTAAATATTAGTCCAGTTTGAGTTGTCATAAAAAATTCTCTATATATGTGGGGTGGGGGGTTATGGATTTGAATTATTTATTCTAATATTGTTACTTTGTTAAGTCTACCTAGAACTGTGCATTTAAAAATTTTAGTCAATTCCTCCTTATTATTCCCTAGAATTCTCCTTATTAGAGGAAAATTTTCCTTATCATATCGAGTTCGATGCAACATGGAATCCTACTAGAATATGCATACCATTTTTTATTTGGAAATTAATAAATGAATTTCTATTCAATAAATTCACCCTAGAGAAATTTACACCTCTCTACCTTATAATAGAGTGACAGATGCAACTAGTCGTAGCCAGCTCTAATGCAAAGAAACCTCCCAAGCTAAAATAGGGAAATGATGGGTGGAAAATTATTCTTACAAATAGTCCAAGGAAGGATGGTTGGGGTCACCTCTTAATACCATGAACTAGTACTTTTCATAGGATTTTCCCCACAAATTACCACTTAAGTTGTTATCAAAATAGTTCATTTTGTCATTTCTCAAAATTTTATACTAAATTACAAATTAACCACTCTAAATCATAACACATATTACTAAGTGACATCCATTAACAGTGACCAAGTTTGAAATCACATAAATTTCCATATAATTAACCCCTAGGAATATCCACACATAACCCTGTTGGGCGTAGGCCTATTTTGAGGAAATACCCAATTTTGGAGAAGAACAGTTGGCAAGGAAAGAAAAACGCATGAGTGAAAGCCGCATGCAAAGGAGGAAAGCATGCAAGGTGCACAAGTAGGAAAACCTAACCATGATAGGGTTAGGGTTTTAGTAAGAGATTGTAACGACTGGTAAACTTGAAAAATAGTATAAATAAGAACCTAGGAGGTCTAGGTCGGGGTTCCAAGTGGGTGTGGTTGGTTCAAGTTAATTTTGAATTGTAAGAGACTACAGTGATACATTTTTGTAAGTTGTTGAGTTGTATAAGAGTCGAGTAGTTATATCTTGAGGGTTAGATCATAAGATGAGGAGCCTGGTGTGGTATAGTCCAGCTCACAGAGGTTGTAGAACCTGTTTCAAAATTGTAGTGCGTGTAGCACCATATTTTGCAGAAATCTAAATAAAAGAGCCTGAGAAGACATATATTTGTGGATGTAGCCCAGGAGGGGGTGAACCATAGTAAAACTTGTGTATTGTTTGATGAGTGAATGCATGGTTAGTTTTTTTTAATGGTTGATCATCTTAAATTCCTGCTAATGATTGATTTACACATAATTGATTAGCTAGATCTATTAGAATGCATGTATAAGCTTACAGATGAGTGGATATGAAGACTAATAGATAGAGTAATCAGTTTAAGTCCAGATGAAGATCAAATCCAATATCATATACCCACTCTTTCTTAGACTTCAAGCACCTTAACATTGTAGTCACCCATAGAACTATCTCGAGTGAGACTGCACAGTACATTCTGTGTGATGTGGTGCCTTATGGTTTACCAGGAGGGTCGATAGTTTTAGAGGGTTTTGTTGGAAACCTGTTCAGATATGAACCTAGGTCAGCCCAGGAAGTAGAAAGAAAGAGTAATAACCAACAAATGGTTATGTTGTCGACTAGAACTGCATAGGATTGGATGAATGGGATTTGTATAATAAGCATACAGAGAATTAAGGCATAAAAAGGGAATGTTCAGACCATGGAATCCAATGAAGGCAGAGATTGAAAGATGGTTCAAAACAAAGGAGATATAATTTTCATAGAAGGATAACAAAAACCCTAATATAACACCATGCAAATATCTGGACAAGTACATGTTTAGCGACTTGCATGAGGTGTTTTTTTGAGATTTCCTACATGTGTTGTAGGAGTGGCTCTTAAGGTTGAAATACAACCACCCTACAAATCGAATCAAATGACTCGAGTGGAATCCTGTGGATATCGCATAGTTACAACAAGTTAACAACAAATTCATGCGTGTAGTAGATTTATGGTTAGATAGTATTGTTGCAGGGTTTATCAAATAATTTGCAGTAGATACCATGGAGTATTACAATGCAGCAGAGAATGATTTTTTAAAGATACCTAGAGGTAGGTATATCATATCGTTGTATACTTCAATCAAGATGTAATTATATAACAACGGTGTGATGGCTATGGAATCAAACAACTAAACTTCCCGTCGTGCACGAGGGAAGGGGGGAAGCACTAACAAGAAGTGGAGGAATGGAGGAAGATATTGATAAGGGAAAGAAGGAGGAGGCCATGGAACCAATCATGATGGAGGAAGATTAGATAAATTAGATAATGGCAATAGCTAGAAAGACACGCAGTGGAGTACCCTACCAATAAAAGATGAATAATAAGAAGATAGCCATAGAAGATAGAGAGGGATTGGAAAGTGATGAAGAAGAGGTAGAGGATCTTTGGGTTGTGGAGAAGATTGAGGAAATCCTGCATGAAACATAATAAAGGAAGACAGGTGGTCCAAAGGAAGGAACAAAAGGAAAAAATCCCATCCATGTCAGTGTCAGTGTGGAACCCATAACCCTGGGTGCGACTAATACACGCGAAAGAACACCACCATTTAGACAATCTAATTTTAGTGGAAGAAATATAGTAGGAAGTACATCCAAACAATGAGAGAAATTGGAGGTGTTAGTTTAAGAAATAGCAGTCAAATATCTACACCGCGCGAAGGTTGTAGTTCAACACAGTTCAAGATGGCAGGACATGATCCCACCATCAGATTACCAGAATTTCAGGGAGCGACATCTAAGGACCCTGAAAAGAATTTATTCATCTACGAGAAGATCTGGGAAGAAAAATAGATCACAGATGAGGATACAAAACTTTCACATATAGCTATCACGCTAAGAGACCGCACATTGAAGTGGTACATGAGACTAGTTGTAAACAGTCCACCAGGAAAAAAAAGGATGATTGCAGATGTCAAGAAGCTATTGATAAATGAATTTTAGAATATTAGGTCAAAATATTAGTACATGAATGAGATCATTGAAATCAGACAGAGACCAGGTGAGTTTTTTTGGGAGATTGATCAAAATTTCATACGATTGAAGGGTAAGTTGAAGTATGTCATGAATGACATGAAACATAGACATCTCTTTGTGAATTCATTGTTACCACATATGAAATACCCACTGAGACAGCAAAATTTCCAAACTTAGGAAGAGGCTCTGCAAACAACCTTACAGTTGGAAGAGAACCAATATTAGAAGACATATCCATCAATAGAGGAGTTAAAGGAGGATCTGAAGAAACTCACATTTCAACTGAACCTGAACAAGGGCAAAGAGAAAATAGAAGTTGTTTGGTGTACCACATGCAGGACAGAAGGACACAATAAGAATGAATGCCTAAATTTCACACAGTACATAGCAACATGAGTACGGAACCCTTTGCCAACAAGAGGAAAATGGTGTGAGATCTGTAAGAAACATGGGCATGATCCATATAATCGTCCCATGATGCCAAAGTATCATACATTACCCAAAAAATAATACTGCAATTTTTGCAAGTCATTGGGTCATGATGATAAATATTATAGGAAAATGGACCTGATGAGGGAAAGAACTTTAGAAACCTATAGGGTGCAGGAATAAATTATGACAATGAAATCGTCACCTTAGTTTAATCAGGTACCACCTTCATACAACAATGCACAGCAACAGTATAACATTACGTAGCCGCAATATAATAATGGGCAACCAGAATATAACCCCGTGTAGTATAATCAGGTGCCTCATTACAACACACCATGAGGAGATCGAACTAGCTACAGAGGTAGAGGACGAGGTAGAGGAGGATTTGGAAGAGGAAGAAATCCAGTAGTGTTCCACAAATTCCAAAAACCAAGACATTATGTAAGGGAATGTCCACTTCCACCTGCGACATGTATGTATTGTCGCGCAGTAGACCATGAGACAGAGGAATGCCCAACACTTTTGGGAAAAATTTAAGAAAAGAGAAAACATAACAACCAGAATGTTCAGTGGATCTCTATAGAGGCCAGGGAAGATGGAAGAAAAATCAACATAGTCACATGAGGAGGTTCTAAGAAAATAACTGATGCAGTAAGACCGGATCAAGCACAACACCAATGGGTGAATAAAAATACTAAAACACGGAAGAAGTTTGATGCGTGGAAAGAAAAAGAGACATTCAAGATGGCCAAAAAAGAGTTCCTAAAACAAGATGTTGCATATACATCAGCTCCACAACATACTCAAAATGTACCAATGTATGATATTCCTTTATCAATGTATCACACTAGCGAAGCACCACCTTTAGCACAAGTAAGTACCATAAATACTTTTTTGCAATCCTGTGTGAAGCTATTGACTGATCCATAATATGTTAAAGTTTTTCAAAATATGTTAGAAATATGTAACACAGAGGTAGAGGGGAATCTAGAGAAGAAAACATTCAATCACCTCCATGCAAGAACGAGGACAAGCAGGGAATTCCGACTGAATGTTAATATTGGAGATTTCAATATGGGGGATATTATACTAGACTTAGGCTCCGAATTAATTGTGTTACCCAAGAATAAATGGAAGTGTATGGGAGATCCCACACTAGGATATTCACCTATCCAGTTGAAATTAGAAAATCAACACATATTTATACCAATTGGAAGGATTAAGGGTGTGACAGTAGATCTGGATGGAGTGCGCACTAAGGCAGACTTTGAAGTGATAGAATAGTGTATGGATCAACTCTTATCCAACATTGCTTGTCTTAGATTAGGAATTTAATAAACAGGACATAATCAACTTGAATAAAAGGAAGATTTCATTCGAATCATGAGAATACAAAGTCATT